>JAWPHD010006659.1:0-141258 GCA_037043455.1 Cyrtodaria siliqua | reverse complement strand
TTATTTATTTTCTCTCCTTATATTTAAGACAGAAAGAATATAATAATAATATCACTAAACATAGGGTATTTTTTATTCTCTTTAATTTGAGACCAGTTACAGACTCGTGCTATGATGTTCAGACATGTAGACAGACAGACAGACAGACAGACAGACAGACAGACAGACAGACAGACAGACAGACAGACAGACAGACAGACAGACAGACAGACAGACAGACAGACAGACAGACAGACAGTGAAATATAACGAATCATATACAAATTTCAGCAAAGCTACAACAACAACAGGAAGTAGCGTAACATAGGACATAAGTCTTTTTAAATAACATTTGTTGACATTTTTAGTAAACACATACATATGTTGAAAGTACCAATGCATTCCAAACATATACTGAAAGGAAAAAAAAAACGCATTTCCGCTATATATTGTATGTTTAATATGCTACTGCTAATCGAATGGTACAGGGCGACATTAGGCCTGTCCTTTCAGAAAGAAGGTTTAAACAGCACTGAACACACCAATGGTTACCCCTTTAAAGTTTCATTATCGTCAGAATGCGCATTTGGCTCAAACAGGTGAGCAAACTTAGGCTTTAAATGTTGCAATCACTTAACATTAAATACAGTACTGAACTGGCTCAATTGTTCGAAGAGGAATTTCAGCATTTATGAATTTCTTGTTACAACGTGTACTGTGAGTAAAACGTCTACAACATCACAGTTGTGTCCTTTCTCTAACTAACTGCACCTTTTTTTTTTACAAAACATCTTGGGATTTCCTTGGAATATATATGTAATTAAGTGTGCAGTATATGCAATATATAGCGGAAATACGCACCCTGCGTTTCTTTTTCCTTTCAGTATATAAATATGTTTAATTTGAGACCATCTGCAGACTTTTGCTTTAAGAAATGGCAATTTGTATACAGTTACTAATGAAAGTGCATACGTGAAATTTCGAGTATTTTCTATCTGAAAGCAAACGTTGCAAATCTCTGGTTTATTACGTCTGATTAAAACAGTTCGAGAAATAGACCATCGTGAACACAACATTTATATTCTTTAGTTTTTAAAATCCTTATTCCAGTCAAAGTAACAATGGTGAACTATCATAAATAAATAGCAAAAGTATGCTACATTTAATCTCTTTCGGATATTATCGCGTTATTTTAAGATGGAATGTCACGCCGTGCTGATGTGTGCACTTCATTTCACGCTTCCGGGAATCCGAATGAAAAAGTTTCGCCTAAATGAGCAATTTGATTGGATAGACGATCACATGTCTGATCGGACGTCTCGTAAAATGGTCACCACGTTTTCGCATCGCGATTAATTGTAAAGAAGGGGTATCTTGTTTCGTTAGCAAACAATGTGGCCAAACATAGTGCATCACCGACCCGTACATTAACTGTCAGCGTGTCTACTTGATTTGACGGCAACTGAATTGTCAATTAACTACTTGACGAAGACCTGTTGAAATGTTTAAGGTTACGTTGACAAGGTTTCATACATAAAGATGCTGCGCACAGCGGCGGTACTATATGATTTGTTCATTGACATCAGCGTGCAAAATTGTTGCTAATATTATGATATGCCGTATATATTCTATAAGGTTAAGGCAACTTTTTAAAAAATTGTGCTTGAGTTGTACATGGTCAGTGATACGCAGAATGTACTTTAAAGTGACACACGGCGTCGCTTTATATAACTTGCGTTTGTTCAATCATTAATATTAATTATCAGAATACTGTATTTTGCAGCAAAATGTTTTTGCATATTTATTAACTGTTGATTATATATTGTGCCAATAATATATGTAAACCTACGGTAGAATAAGGTGAAAAGGGAAACTCAATATTTTAATTATATGCAAGCATACAGGTTTAAAGGGACACACGGCAATCTTTTTTTTTTTAAAACTCACGGCGTCCCTCTAGCTTTTCTGCATAACTTCAGTAAATAATTAAAATTTGATTTATTTTAAATTACACTATGTTCCCGGCGGCCACGGCAGCCACGTTTCAGACAACCGTGGACGAAACGGGGTGACCGTGAGACAACGTAGGGGAACGGTATCGACTAACGTATCTCGCCGTGACTGCCGTGGACGCCGGGACAAATTTTAAGTCAGACTTAAAATTTGCCACGGTCGTCCCGGCGAAGATGACCTACTTTATAGAACGCAGTAAAACGGGGTGAACGCAACGAAACGTGAAAGTACGTTACAGACCTTAACAAAACTTGGACAGTGTCCGTAGCAAGACGTGAAGCAAGAGTATGACCCGGCAACTTACGGTCCTGTGAAGTTGTGTTACGGTCTGCCACGTTTAGTTCCCGTTTAGCTGCGGTTGTTTTAGGGTGGCTGCACGTTTTATCCAGGCTTGCCACGATTTCTCACGGACCTCACGGCGAGCTACGGGGAACGTTAGCCGTTTCGTCACGTTCAATCACGATATGTCTCGGCGTATTACGGTTTACCTGAAGTTCTGCTACGTTCTGACAAGGTGCGCGCAGGCGCACAAGTAGTATAAAACTGTTCAAGCCGACAGGGACGTTTCATTCGAGTGACAAACACCGACGAGTGCAGATATATTATCTTTTTCATAGTATAAATAATGCCAACAAAGAAGGCAAGGCGTGGACGAAGAGGATCCCGTCCTGCGCAGGCCCAACGAGTAGAGGAGCAAGAACAGCCTCAAGAACAGCCTCAGCCTGAAGATCCTCGCCGATCACCGCCGCCTGAAGAAGAAGAACATGGTCCTGCTCCTGGCCCAATAACACAGTCTGAACCTGCACGGGAAGTCGAGGAAGCTGAGGAAGATGCACCTACTAGGAAGAGGGTTGCACCAAGGGTTGTCACCAACCTTTCAGAGGAAGAGAAGGAGCTCGTCATTGACTTCCTCCAGCAGAACCCCACGCTCTACTCAAAGAGACTTGCTGGATACAAGGACACAGCAGCAAAAGACCGACTGTGGGCAGAGCAGGCCAGGCAAATGAACCGTACACCCAAAGAGCTCAAGACCTGGTACGAAAGCATGCGCACCAAGCTTGGCAAACTGAAGACAGCTGTTACAAAGTCTGGTCAAGCTGCAGACAGATTCACCGCAACCGAACAGTAAGTATCTCTATCAAAAGTATAACATAAAGTATATTCGATGTTTTTTTCGGTGAATAGATCGATTTTTATATCACCGAACGAACACCAAAAGCTGTATTTTCACGAGTGGCGAAGCAATGAGTGAAAATACCGCTTTTGATGTTCATGAGTGAAATAAAAATGTACCTAACACCGAAAAAATCACATTTTCTGTTTCTTTCATGCATTTTCTGGGCATGATATTGGTTGTAAATTAAAAATTTGCATCTGTAAACTAGCTTGAAATGTCAATTTGATAAATGGTTTTCTTTAAATTTTCAATGAAAGAATTCCCACTCTAGTCCGCCTGGCGTCGCGTGCATTAATTACGTTACGTTGGCCAATAATTGACATCATTAAGCTTTTACATGTATGTGCGTGACGTAATTTCTGACATGCAGCAATTACTTTATGCTAATCGACATCAAATAAAATTTATCAGTAACAAAACGAATTTACGACAATATTGAGGATCAAAACTCGTATTTTCACTGTTTGAGAGGCGTCTCTCCTGTATATTTCAGCAAGTAGTGCTTGAAATCGTATTTAATATATTACCTGATATATATAGAGAAATGTGCGTTCGTGTGTGCATGCATGCGTGTGTGTGTGTATGTTTCATTACTTAAAAGGTTTTCGTCTTCATCAGGTGGATTTGGCAGCGCTTCCAGTTCCTGTTGGAGCACATCACACAGTTGCCAAGAAGGACCGTCGCGAGCTTCGCTGCTCGACTTCGACCTCCTAATAATGATAATCTACCAGCTGAAACTACTCGTGAGACTCCAGTAGACGCTCTAACGGTATCACCTGCTCTCGGAGCACCAGGCGATTCTTCACCTGCCGGCACTCAAACTTCCACAGACACGTCATCTCGTACTGGAGCCAATCCTGATACCCTTTTGGGCCTTTTGGAGACCTTTCTGGCCGAACGACAAAGTCAGGGGAACCCAGCCACTGCCTTCGGTTCTTTTGTTGACGGAAGTATTCGAAGCCTTCCACCAGCCATCCGACGTAGAGCAGAATCTAGGATAATGGAGGTGTTGCACGAATGCCAGAACGATGCCGAGCGACAGCAGTTCCGACAGATAGAACTACAGCAGTCAGCCCAAGCTGACCGAAATCGACCCCGAGGTTACGGACAGCCTTTTGCCCAGCGTCCAGCCCGTCCTCCGGTACAACAATGGCAACCGCCGCCTTCCCAGTGGCCTGCTAATGTGACAAATCCAACCAGTCTCTGGCACTCTATGGATCACCCTTGGGTACAGGAGCAGTTTCCCGAGATGAACATAACTTGTTCCCCGTCCATCACACGAAACCAGCCACAGCCAGTGTTGTATGCGTCAGCTCAGGCACAGTCGTCATCTACTGCCGATGAACAAGACTTCTCATACTGCCAGTTGCTTACCTCAGACTCTCCCTCCTTGTCTGGTCAGGTCTCCGCCAATCTGAGAAGCCCAAACCTACAAGCTCAAGAGAGAAGGACCAGCAGCACTATTATTTCACCTTCAGAGAACCCAATGGCGGGTGACGATTCAACATCGTGTCCATAAACCGTACTCATTTTTGTCATCTCTAAGACAATGCACATACAGATAAGTTTGTTTTTTTTGTGTGTAAAGTTTTTCTTTCTCCATCTCATAGACAATGAGTGCAAACAATCTGTTTGCTTTTTCGTTTCAAGGCAATGAGTGAAAGCATACTTGATGAGTTAACCTCGTTTAAACGACTGAATATCAAAGACTGTGGTAAATATAAGTTTTAAAACTGAAGAACAGATGTACATGTATGCCTCAAATTGACATTTTCTTAATCTTTTTAAGTTTCAGTGCGCATTACAATTCTCCATCTCATAGACAATGAGTGCAAACAATGTGAATTCGCTTTGTTGTTAAAGGTTTATTTTTGTCATCTCATAGGTAATGAGTGAAAGCATACTTGATGATTTAACAACATAAATATCAAAGGCTGTGGTATATAAGTTTTGAAAAATGAAGAACAGATGTATGCCTCAAATTGACATTTTCTGTGAAAAATCAACGCAGGAAAGCGTCATTTCGAACGTCCGTTATCTGTGTGTTCAAGTACGCATGCCTACAAGTAGCTCTCTCACAGGCAAAAGTTTTTGTCCATTCGCTGTAGCATCTTGTCAATATTTGTATGCATAGCAAATTCAATCAACATATTACATGTGGTAAAAAGAGTTATGATAATGAAAATAATAAAGATTTTTATACTATTGAATGTTTTATGTGATGAATCATATGAATACAATTTTCACAAAATACAAAAAATTGTGAGTGAAAGGTTTGCGTTTATCACATATTTGGGGCTATATTTGCACGATAACCAAATTTTAAATATGTGATACTAGATAACCGTAAATCATTTATTTTGAACGGGATAGGTATCATGCCCATAAGCGACGAAAGTTTGACGTATTTGGAATGACTTTACGTGAATGTTAAGGTTGATTTTTTCTATTTCGGAAAAGAAATTGATATTAGTTTTCGATTTTAATCAATTTCTTCGAAAGTGTTTTTAACATGTGATAAACAGATTATTACATGGGATTTTGGTTATTGCCCGCGGTATCAACCCTCGACCATTATCAACCCTCGAGCTTAAGCTCTCGGACTTGATAATGGGGTCTCAGGTTGATACTCCGGGCGATAACCAAAATCACCAATGCGATAATCTCTAAATCCCTGTTGCATAGTGCAATATCGCCATATGATGGATTAAGTATTATTATTTACCATTAAACACAACAATTGCCAAGTTTCATCATAGGTGGCCGGCACGGGGAGGGTTATACTGCAAAAATGACCAAAAAGCCAAGATCCGTGAGGTAGGCTTGATACACACTGTTTAATTAAACAGAGTG
This sequence comes from Cyrtodaria siliqua, assembly GCA_037043455.1. Lineage (NCBI taxonomy): Eukaryota > Metazoa > Mollusca > Bivalvia > Adapedonta > Hiatellidae > Cyrtodaria > Cyrtodaria siliqua. Next base: position 135,237 of record JAWPHD010006659.1, on the reverse strand, counting down.
CATCAACCAACCTTGACGTTTTGGCCATTTTTGCATTAAACCCCTCTATGTGCCGGCCACCTATAAATTTAACACTGAAGTTTCGTGGCTCTTCCATTATAAAATGCCTTTCACTGGGGAGTGATCATCCTGTCCTGCCACTCTACGGCACCAGCTGCAGAATTGAAGTACATTTCAAGGTACTCCCGTTGTTCCTTAGCATTCCGAGTTTCTCTCGTCCTTGCGTCGGGTGGGTTGTCGACGTCCTGCCACTGAACATCATTTCTCCAGTTGCCAGGGACTAGATTGTGATCCTCGTCGTCATGGTCCACCTCATTCACCGGGATGACTGGAACCCGCTTCCTTAACAGGTTGTGAAGTACGACTGCACCCTCAATGATGCCTCGTGCTGCAATAAAGTTAAACAATATGGACCGTTAAACAGCTCTCATACAGTAGACATGTGTAATCAGCGATAAATATGACCAGCCTGCTCATCGGAAACAGTCTGATCTAAAACTACGCTGGATGCTGGACCCTGTCAGACTGTATGGGCATGCACAGACTGAACTAGGTCTTCGCTGGATGTTGATCGTAGAAACAATATATTTATCATACATGAAGAAAATATAGATCTGTAGCACATTACAAACGACCATCAGTGAACTTTACCCTTACTCTTTAGCACTTCGCAATTGCACTTGTTGACTTTATAAATGGCAATCATTTTATAGAGGATGGTTAGAAAATAATTTGAGCCCTGACGTGAGAAAACTGGATTTTTTCATATGCGAAAACAAAAGACGCAGATCAGCTTCGCGGTAACCGCGAAGCTGATCAGCGCCTTTGTTTTCGCTACTTGGATAGTACATTCCCTCTTCTTTCTAATTCCAAAATTTTAAGCCTCTAATCATCTTCTGTAGCTGCACAGCCCGGTTTTTGTCGGACCTGGTCGGAAACCCCGAAGACCGGTTTTCTCACGTCGCGGCTCATTTACTTACCTGTGTCTGGTCCCTGTTCTAGAGTTCCCAGGAAGCACCTGAATCGATTAGCCAGGATCCCAAAAGCGTTTTCAACCACAATTCGTCCACGGGATATGCGGTAATTGTAGATAAGGCTTTCTTTCGACATAGCTCTTCTTGAATACGGTTTCATTAAGTAGTTTCTTAATGCAAATGCATCATCTCCCAGGATAAAGTAGGGTACGTCCTGATTCTGGTCATCATTAGGCAGAGGACAAGGTGGTGGCAATCCTATAAGATCTTCTTCGAGAAGTTCATAGAGCTCTGAGTCGTTAAAAATTTGCGCATCTGACATGTGCCCCACCCCACCAACTTCAATCCATATGAAACGATACTGGGCATCCACCAAGGCAAGGAGAGGGACGCTGAAAAAGCCTTTGTAGTTGTGGTACAAAGATCCTGTGTTGGGTGGCTTGCTGATTGCTATATGTTTTCCGTCGAGTGCTCCTATCGCATGTGGAACATTCCACCTCTCTTCAAACTCCTGAGCAATGACTCTCCATTCATCAGGCGTCACAGGAACGGTGAACACTTCATCCTTGTAGGCGTCAACGATGGCCTTACAAACTTCTGGCACCATATAGCAGATGGATGCCTTACTGCACCTGAATGCATAGGAGAGTGACGCGTAGTTGTCCCCAGTAGCCAAATGTCGCAGTGTCAAAGAAAGTTTAAGTCCAGGTGGTAGAGCAGAGCGAAACTTTGTGTCCTGTTTCTCGATTGCTGGCGTAATTTTTTCGAGAATCTCGTCGAAGAGCTCTGGTGGCATTCGCATATAGTTCTGAAAGGCATTTACGTCCTCGGTTCGTAGCTCTCTTGTTATGAATGTTGAGTAGTGTCCGAACTGCTGTCGTCTTTCTTCGGATAACCATGACCGCACCCACATTGACCTTGGTCTTCTTGCCCGCCTCCTGCGCCATCTATCTACACCGACCAGTTCCCTCTGCAGCTGCTGGCGGCATTCTTGCTTACGCAAAGACCGAATGTATGCGCCCAGCAAACATACAAATACGAAATCATCCTCGTCATGCACATTCATGTTCTCTCATTGAAGGTTCAGAATACACTGACTGTTGCAGTATTGTGTTGCTGTTTTTGCCCCCCCCCCCCCCCCCCCTTACCCGGAGGTCACGGCTAACCTTAGTGGGCCTTGATAGAACTTGACAGACGTGGCAAACCTTGATTGTTAAGCGACAAAACGTGAGAGGTCCCATCAGAACGTAGCAGGCCGTGAGGAAACGTACAAGCGTCCGTGACATACCGTGGACTTAAACGTAGTGCACCGTCGGGTCTCCGGGGCTTCGGCGGCTCGTTTCAGCTCACGGTGTGTAACGGATACCTTAATAGACCGTAAGAAAACGTAATGATACCTAACAGAACTTGAGTACCAAGACAAAAACTGTCCAAAATCCCACGGCGCACTACGTTTTGGGCTGCCGTGGCTGCCGTGGTCGCCTGGAACATAGTGTAAACGTAGGGTTAAAGGGTAAAAGTAAAAATGATACTGCACATATAAATCGAGACACCCATTTCAAACACTTCAAGATTGCCGTTTGTCCCTTTAAAGTCAAACTGATATTGGATAAATAAAGCGAGACGCTAATTTCAATGCTTGATAAAAACTCCAAGAGTGCCGTGTGTCCCTTTAATTCAACGATAATCATAGTATAAATGTGCCTCAGAAAGAATGGCGAAATATCCACGAAGATCGGTAAGATAAGTAAATTGGAAAATAAAAAAGTTAGAAACTAAGCAGTCCTAAAATGAATTAAAACCACTTTAGGACTTACGGATGGCGGGAGGTGTACAGTACTGGTTCTACCATGAAAAAGTGGGTGGTCTGCCTCCACCACAAAAAATAACACTGCATTGAAAATGACGTAAAACACCACACAAACAAACAAACAAACACGTTAGTACTGCGTACATTTTACATAACACCCACAAATAACTACAATCAAAGAATATTAAAGGGACACGAGGCAATCTTCATTTTTTAAAATCCCGTTGTGCCCCGTTATTTTTGCTACATAAATAGCATATTTGTAAACCATTTGTAATTATTATTTGACTAAATTGTTTTCGCATATTATATTGCACAAATAATACATTTAAACCTATGGGAAGGGCCGAAACTTATGTTGTAAACTCTTGCGGCCCGACATATATATATATATATATACACCTCGTAAAACTATACACCTCGTAAAACTATGCAATAAAATAATTTCCTGTGGTAGAATAATAAAGACAATTTAACAACTGCAAATTGAATTACCTTTTATTTTATTCATAATGAAATAGTGGATTTTAGCAGCGAAATAAAAGAGGTATTTCATACGTGTGAAATATAGAGTTTCCTTTTTTCCTTTGTTTCGATGTCAAAAACAACTTTAGCAAATAACCGTTTAATGCATATAGTTTGCTTAAAACTGGTCTAAGAAAATAAGTTGTATTTCTTTTTTTGAAAATTGGTCGAGTATTTTAGTTGATTGGTCGAGCTTATGACGACGCATAGACACGCATATAATGAAAGTTTCACGGGTTTTTTTGTCGTGAATAACTACGTTATTTTATCTCGAAGTGATCAAGTTTATAATATTCTCTCTTTCTTCGTATTCGTGAAAATATAAAGTTTCTCACTTCTCGATGAAAACAATAATCTGTTATTACCCAACACAACAAATATCCTTTATTTATTTAAATATATGCAAGAAGATTTACATAGATAGAGTATTGTCTCATCGAGTTGGTTGATTTAACCATCGAAATGGGCGTATCCAATCGAGATGTTTAACTCAGCCAACGAGACGAGACTATACTCTAGTTGTAGCATGCCCATTTCACCTGTCTGCCATACTCTAACTTCCGATAACTGGTAGTTAGAGTACGTCATTTATTCTGACAGGTGTTATTTTCAATTAGACTATTTACACCTGTTCAAATAGAAAAGGAGTTTCAGTGACCATGCTTTTGAAGAGGTCAACCTTGCTAGTCACTGCAATTCTTTCAAATATTTTTATTTAGCAAAAGTCACTTATAATGTTCCTTTCTAGTCATTATACGGATATCAAATACTTGAGGAAAAACGTGTCCATGAACACTAAAGTGCATGTCTTTGCCAAGCATTGAAGTACTTACCTCAGACGAGCTTATAATGAAGAAGTATGAGCCACTTGATTAATGCTTTTTAGTTGTTCACTTTATACACATATATTGGCAATCTGTTTTCTGGAACTGGAACAAAACTGTTGTATTTATACAGTACATAATATATTTATTGTATACAATATAAGACAGTGGGTGAACCCGGTTAACAGGTAAATACTAAAAAACAACATTTTCTTTTCATCGAAATGTTACTATCGTTATCTATAACTAAAAACACCTTTTCTTTGTAGCCGATATATACATGTATGAATGAAAGATCAGGAATTGTCGGTGAATGTAACAGTTACACTCATGTCAGTTCAATGTTAATAGTGTATTCAACTGTTATATTAGTTTATAACACAACAATTCACTCGAAAATCAGCTCGTAATTATTTTATTTACTTAGTATTCTCTGGTGTCCATTCGCGAACAAACACTCCGCTTGTCTCGTCAATTATTATATCCACACTTTGCGCAGGGTATGGCCATTGAGTCAGAGTTCAAGGTCAAAAGGCCACGTTACTAAATTTAACAAATTTAACATTAAACCCGTAATATTCAATATTCTTTATAAAAGACGGCGCATTTGTCACAGTTATATTAAAAGGAAATAAGAGTTCAACATCAAAGGAAATACGTTATAACTATCTGATACTGTATTGATGATTGCAATGGTGTCTGATTTATTCGCATTTAATTGATAGAATGCATACATTTATTCCTTCTGATTGATTGTTACTCATTTGGTGAGTCATTTTAACAAGTAGGGAGTCCTCGCGTCCCATGCGCCTCTTGTTACGACATGCGTGTCTTTCTTTTAGGCTATGGGGTCTAACATACATCTGCTTGGATTGACAAAGTTTGGTTCTAACACAAAATTAAATGCTAGTCCTTCATCCATAATCATGACATTTGTTCTATATATGATTTCCCCATCTTAACACTCTCTCTCTCTCTCTCTCTCTCTCTCTCTCTATATATATATATAATTTTCACTATATATATAATTTATATATATATAAATGTTTCTCTTCAATACATGATACCGTTGTAATTATTTCTTAATATAAGTTAGACAAGATTATCGAAGATTAGATTATATCAAACTGTCTTAGATAAGTTTTCATTTACTGTGATACAGATGTGTCTTAGTTTTAAGTGGATCTGAAACGATTTGAAACTGTAAAACATCAAAACCGCAACGATACCAACAGGTGTTTAAAAACACGTGCAACACCAGCAGGTGTTTGAAAATCACGTGAAACACACCTACCTCCACATCCATATGTATTGTTCGCCACATGAAAGTGAAAACAATAAACATCAGCTGTTTAATGAAACATTAAGCGTAGCTCAGCAAGACAAATTAGAATATTAAATGTATTGAATGTCTGTAACAACTAATTCTTTCTGAAAAAAACCCCCCAACAACACAAAAACATTCAAGTATTTACTAAGCAATATAATGTTTCACAAGTTGTTTGACATGTTTAAACTCTTCTAGTATCACCGATCTGTATCTTCAAGACTCTCAGCGAACATCGAACACAAAGACAACTAGTGTTTGTATTAATGTTCATACCAGCCATTCATCCTTTAAAGGGACATATGGTAATCTTGTTTTAAAGAAACTAACCCGCTAAATAACCGCAAAATATTACACTACAAACTCGTTTATCAAAACTTAATCCAGGTGTTCAGGTCATATAATAATGCATATGTGCCGATTAAAATTATAGTTTTGTTCTTAAAATACCCGTGATTGAATATATGTAAGATGATTTAGGAGTTGGGGTTTGGCCTTACTGGTTAGAGTCGTTTATATTGTGTCTATATTTTGGATTCTCAAAATATATGTTATATATATATACCTTGTCGTCGGTAGGATTAGACACAGTGTGTTGTAAAATTTGGATGTTGTTGGATTTATAAATCGCGGTGTTAATTGTCATACTTGATTACCGCGTGTCCCTTTAAATGGGTACTCGCATGGCAATCTTGGCAGTCTTTATCAAGCATTGAAATTAGCTTCTCGATTTATTAATCGAGTATCATTTTGACTCTAAATCTGCTTGCATATATTTAAATACAATTTTGAGATATTTTAAATTTTCTTCGTTTTTCTACGATAGTTTTGAATATATTATTGGTGAAATTTAACCAACAGTTAGTAATATGCAAACAAAAAAATGCTCGATACAATTCGTATAATTAATATTAATGACTGAACAAATTAATTCCGCCGTATATGTAGAAAAAAATTAACGAGACGTCGCGCGTTTTTAAAAAAAATCAAGATTGCCGTGTGTCCCTTTAAAAAGTCGCTTAGACAACCATTGCCACGATCAAAGTCGTCGTCCCGTTTGTATTCACGTTTGTGTGCATTGATGTGCATGTCCCACCATGTAATGATGGCGACCTGATACCATTGATGTGCAGCACATACGCAATCATCTGTTTTTCAATACTTTCATTAAGAATGTCTTAAGTTTTTAGTGTTACTGCTTCGACACTATTATTAAAACAGTCCGTGAAGATGTATGCGCTTTCCCTTAAATTTCAAAACAACGGATTCCGTAAGGGTTAGATAACTCTAGCCAAATTCTAAATTAATCAAATTGTATTCTTAAATTATATGCATGTGTACATTTTATGCCATATGATTGCGACTTATCTATATCACTGACTGAGGTTATTTTAATTCAATGAAAAAACATGTTTATGCAATTATAATGTGCTTTTTTCCGATTAATTCTCAAAACTAGCGGGACGCCTTTATTTATTTATTTTTTTAAAAAAAGTACGCTATATTTCCAAAGAATAAAACTTCAGCTGTACAAAAATCAAAAGAAGACACGTTTTCAGACATTTGGCTTATTCGAATAGTTCAAAGCAACTTGTGTTTATATATTACAAACCTTTGATAATATTGCACCAATAATATATCTAGAAAACTGGTAGAATATTGAAGAAAATTGAAATTCAGATGTGTACTTAATTATATGCAAAAAGTTCTAAAGTTTAAATGAGGCAGATTAATAAATCGAGGTGCTAATTCTAATGCTTCAATAAAACTCAAGATTGCCGTTTGGCCCTTTAATAAAGGCTAACTATACAAGAACAGAATGGAACATATATTTGATTTAACTTGTACATACGTACAGGTATGAAAGCACCAATTATTTTCCCCATAGACACCAATGTTAAACTGTCACATATTAATGATTTGCTGCAAATTCAACTCAAGTATGGATAATGCAGCAGTGTAATGTTCATATAGAAAACTATTTTTCCACTTGAAAAATCACCAGAAAACGTGGGGTCACAAGACATGTAAGAAAGTTCTTGTTTGATTACTAAACAGCTCAAGGGTGCAGCTGTTTTTATTGATCGACTGTTTTCATTGCTCACAAAGTGTAAGCATAGAGTCGAAATTTCGAAAATGTTCATCAGTGATCCAGTAAAACCTATTAATACGCTTCTTATACATATAACCACAAAATCGAATAGAAATGGGCAGTTTTCCCCTACTTATAATGCCCATTTCCATCGAAAAAGGAGGGATTACTTTTTATTATAGGAACTACATTCGACTACACCTCGGAGGTTTACATGTAATTGGTGGTGGTAAACCTATAAGAGGAGAAAACATGTTCAGATGTTTCTTAAATGAGGAGTTTGTGTTGTCATTTTCATAACAAGCTTAAAAACACTTACTTCATGCAAATCGAATGATTATTTGCAGAGATATGGTCTTGTGAATACCAAGGACAATAGTCTGAAATCGACAAAAGTCAGAGATATTTTTTTTAATTTTACACTCTCTGAATTGTCATACCAAACGGCATTTCTTGTCCATACACCATATTAAATAGATCAAATGTTTAGAACATTCAATGGACATAAATAAAGTATGCATTTTAGGTACAATTAGGACGATGAAAAGGCCAATTTATGTCGATTTTCATGCCAAAATTGATTTTACAGTCAAATTCTTCAAAATTGGAGGTACCATATCTGATTATAGTAGCGAATACGAGCTTAATAATGCCAAAAATACCGCTAAAATCAGAATTGATACTAGCTGAACGCTACCAAGTCGAGTTTGAATGATAAGGAATAATATTTTATCTTTTACACAAATCTTTATTTTTCACAGTATCCTACTTTAGGGAGGTAGGGGAAAGATTTAGTGGTTTCATGCCTACCAAAGCTGTTGTCATGCAAATTTAATTCATGAAAACATGTTGCAAACATGCAACCCTACATGTTGATACCAAAAAGACATAGTTCAACTGCAAACACTTCACCAATACGTCATTTTAAACAAGAAAAAAAAATGAAACTCAAAATTACGGCTTTTATAGACAAAATTGGACTAAAAACGCTCAAAACCTATGTAATAAACTATTGAAAACTTATTTCTGAGCTTATTTTACCAATTGTTATCGGAAAAGTGTCCCAAGGTACGAATCTGAGCGAGTCCTAATTACTGCACGCATCTATTATAGGTATGAAAGCACCAATTATTTTCCCCATAGACACCAATGTTAAAGTGTCACATATTAATGATTTGCTGCAAATTCAACTCAAATATGGATAATGCAGCAGTGTAATGTTCATATAGAAAACTATTTTTCCACTTGAAAAATCGCCAGAAAACGTGGGGTCACAAGACATGTAAGAAATTTCTTGTTTGATTACTAAACAGCTCAAGGGTACAGCTGTTTTTATTGATCGACTGTTTTCATTGCTCACAAAGTGTAAGCATAGAGTCGAAATTTCGAAAATGTTCATCAGTGATCCAGTAAAACCTATTAATACGCTTCTTATACATATAACCACAAAATCGAATAGAAATGGGCAGTTTTCCCCTACTTATAATGCCCATTTCCATCGAAAAAGGAGGGATTACTTTTTATTATAGGAACTACATTCGATACACCTCGGAGGTTTACATGTAATTGGTGGTGGTAAACCTACATCGTCATTTATACGTACATCAATACAATTGTTGAATGTTCATACATAAGGACGAGCACGTTGAATATCTTACCGAGGATCCGTCTTCGTCATCGCGACGCATAACATATTAGCCTATATTTAGGATCATATTATATTAGCATATATTTAGGAACCTACCTGCATATTGCGAACTTAAGATCCCCCCTTGCCATCATTGCGCTAAATATCCAACGGGCGGGTCCAGGTTTGAGATTTAGGGGCAAGTTGAAAACCAACAGCAACAACAAAAACGTAAACGTTCTCAGTCCAGTCATATATATTTTTTAAATATCGAGGGAAGTCTGACCCCTGTCCCGCTGCTCGGTCCACTACAGATTCAGACACCATAACCCTTACGAATGTCGACGCCGGACTGAAAACTTCACGCTTACTAGCACTTTCAGGGTCTCTCTAAAACACAGGTTATAACATATAGTATCTGATATTTAAATTTATATATATAAAAGATATATATCATAGCATTGCGTGTTAAACGTGTTGTTTTCTATCTTAAATAACATACTAGAAATGAGAAATATTCTGCAATTTGTTTTGCTTACGATAATTCAATATGTATTCTGATAATTCAATATTTTATATTAATTTTGTCTATGTGTTTGCATTCGTTTCAGATGGATTTGACGGCGATATCGCGTTGTCGGAGGAAGAATTTAAACACCATCGGTATATTGAAGAAAAGATGGGCACATCAATATATGAACTGCAAATAGAAGACCCGTCAACAATGCAAAATATGGCAACTGGGCCATATTCACATTTAGATAAATTAGCCGAAAAAGAGGGTGACAAACAAGAAAAAAAGAAACAGTCAAAAGTTCAAAAAAATAATAAAAAGTCAAGAACAAGGTGTAATAAGAGGTAAGTAGTATACAACTATCTACTTCTGTTGAGGTCAATGGTTAAAATTATTATATTTCATAAAATACAAGCGTTTTTCATTGGTCTAGAAGCAGTCACGTGTGATTAAATTGCTTTGACCATTATCATTGGAAATATGCCAACCGTTCAATAGTTCATCACGTGACCGTGGTGCTATAGTAAATTTAGACAATCGTGAACGCTCGGGCAATCCCGTCATTCTTCGGGATCCCGCCTCGTGTGTATCACGGCGCTTCGGTATGTTCAAAATCTTTACATTCTGTTAGCCGGAAGGCAACGGCACAGGAAATAGTGCACTGTTGCTAAGCTGTTGCTACATAAACATTATGGCCGCTTGTCACACGTGTTGATGTATGATTTGCGTTGCATGTTTGTTATTTACGATACAGATGAATGTTTTATCACTGCTTTCACGTAAATAAACTATAGATGGAGCAAACGGCTAAATGATATTGCAAAATGTTGAAAATAACTTTGATTTTGAATGCAAATTCGTTTTGGCGGGAATCTGACGCGCGTCACGCTAGTATGACGTAACCAATATGGAAACCTGCGTATTACATTCGAGTCATGCTGCGAAGCAGTGTACGAGATGTTGCGAATGTAAATTTAGAGTGCAATAGTCGATCTGTATCAGTGACGCGCTTTTTTTAAAAACAGCAAAGCGTCACGTGACCGTGCAATAGTCGATCTGTGTCAGTGACGCAGCGTCACGTGACCGTGCAATAGTCGATTTGTGTCAGTGACGCAGCGTCACGTGACCGTGCAATAGTCGATCTGTGTCAGTGACGCAGCGTTACGTGACCGTACAATAGTCGATCTGTGTCAGTGACGCGCTTGTTTAAATGAACAAAGGAAGCAGATACATTGTTTATACGGCTCACACCCCAACTTTTTATTTTATTAGCCAATGAGGCCAGGCTAGTTAGGCCAAGCCATGTTTCAGTGCCTCTGAATGGTAGAATTACATTTCTGCATGATCGTCATATCGTACAATTATTGTTATTAAAATTACGACTTCCTCAATCATTGTTTCTCGTTCATACCTGATGGTATCCTGGTAAGAACAAATCATTAACATCAGACACAAGAAAACAACCGAGCTAAAATTATACTCCGGCGTGAGGGTCGAACTGAATCATTTTACGTACAAGACAAAGTTGTTCGATCACGAATTTTGGATAATGGGCTCAAATCACGAATGGGGGAAAACGCGTTTTGTTATCAAGAATTGATCTGAAAATGGAATGCAAGAGTCATACTACACTCTACGATAAACAGTAGATTTTACAAGAAACTGCTGCATTCAAATGGACAATTATATGCAAATTTGTTAACTAGGAAACTCGTAATTCACGGATGCGTCATAATTATACCACTATTGCATTTCCCTTAGACCCACATTGTAGCATTTTGGCCTTAAATTCCACTGGCTAAAAAAAAACACACACACACACTTTGTTTCTTAAGGAACTGATGCACTCAAAACTTACCAGGAAATTGGGGATAATGTTATGCTTTCAACCTGTAATAGTTCACTGAAGTTGGACACCGCGCTCCACACAATGGCAAATTGGGGGTAATGTTATGCTTTCAACTTGTAATAGTTCACTGAAGTTGGACACCGCGCTCCACACAATGGCAAATTGGGGGTAATGTTATGCTTTCAACTTGTAATAGTTCACTGAAGTTGGACACCGCGCTACACACAATGGCAAATTGGGGGTAATGTTATGCTTTCAACTTGTAATAGTTCACTGAAGTTGGATACCGCGCTACACACAATGGCAAATTGGGGGTAATGTTATGCTTTCAACTTGTAATAGTTCACTGAAGTTGGATACCGCGCTACACACAATGGCAAATTGGGGGTAATGTTATGCTTTCAACTTGTAATAGTTCACTGAAGTTGGACACCGCGCTACACACAATGGCAAATTGGGGGTAATGTTATGCTTTCAACTTGTAATAGTTCACTGAAGTTGGATACCGCGCTACACACAATGGCAAATTGGGGGTAATGTTATGCTTTCAACTTGTAATAGTTCACTGAAGTTGGACACCGCGCTACACACAATGGCAAATTGGGGGTAATGTTATGCTTTCAACTTGTAATAGTTCACTGAAGTTGGATACCGCGCTACACACAATGGCAAATTGGGGGTAATGTTATGCTTTCAACCTGTAATAGTTCACTGAAGTTGGATACCGCGCTACACACAATGGCAAATTGGGGGTAATGTTATGCTTTCAACCTGTAATAGTTCACTGAAGTTGGACACCGCGCTACACACAATGGCAAATTGGGGGTAATGTTATGCTTTCAACTTGTAATAGTTCACTGAAGTTGGATACCGCGCTACACACAATGGCAAATTGGGGGTAATGTTATGCTTTCAACCTGTAATAGTTCACTGAAGTTGGATACCGCGCTACACACAATGGCAAATTGGGGGTAATGTTATGCTTTCAACCTGTAATAGTTCACTGAAGTTGGATACCGCGCTACACACAATGGCAAATTGGGGGTAATGTTATGCTTTCAACCTGTAATAGTTCACTGAAGTTGGATACCGCGCTACACACAATGGCAAATTGGGGGTAATGTTATGCTTTCAACCTGTAATAGTTCACTGAAGTTGGATACCGCGCTACACACAATGGCAAATTGGGGGTAATGTTATGCGTTCAACCTCTAATAGTTCACTGACATTGGACCCCATACCCCCACAATGACAGTAAATACATTTTACTTTTTGAAAATATCCCCACACCTCCTCCACTCCACACAATGGCAGTCATTTGACTTTTTGCAAATACACTGAGTAAAATTTTATCATTAAAAATGCAAATTTCAGTCAAAATATCATAAATGAACATGTTTTATGATGAAAATATAACCTTTAGATGTTTTTATGAGGATTGGTTATGATTTGGGTAATTTCATCCAATCAGAATCTACCTTACAATCTGACTATATGCCCTAGAATCGACCTTACAATCTGACTATGCCTTAATAGACCCTATATTGTTTCAACCAATCAGAAATCCCATGTAAATAGTGGTACCTGACCTTATGTATCTATTCGATAGTAAGAGTAAGGCACGGTTCCCAGATTCCTATACTAATTCTTAGAACATGCACTAATGCGCCGTTCAAAAAAAATAAAATTACAAAATAATGAAGTGAGAAAACCATAATAATGTATAAGAAACTTGAAAAGAAGAAGATAAAAAGTGTATATATATATATGCATACACAAATAGCTATTCAATAAACGGAAGCATGAGGAAAAACAATCATGTACTTATATATATATATTTATATGTGTGATGACAACATAATCTTAAGTGATTCAGATTTAGAACAACTGGGTTTTATTCCCCAAACTGACAAGCCTAACTATCGGTATAGCAATCAATGGTCTACTGGTTTATTTTGATAATTAGACGTTGCAGTCTAAACAATAATGCACTGCTAAATAGTTTCAAACAAATTTCTACCTCTTACACTATTTGCTCCTTTGTTTGCTGGCGTAATTCTCGTCTGCAAGGTTTTGCTTTGTTTTTGGAAAGACACTCACTGTGTGTTAGTAATAACTAGGCGAGACCGCAACTATTTTGGAACAACTGTATGATCTGATTGTTGCATGCACTAACATCAAAACAACCACGTGAGAATAGCAACACTATATAATAAAGGTAAATCACATGAAAGCTAAATTAGTATGATTCAAATGCACAGCGCAAAGAGCTGATAATTTGAAATACAAATGCAAAACAGCAAAAAACAGCAAACAGTGATTACGTTGCTAACAAAGCATTTAACCAAGTTGTAGGTAGAATAGTCGAACAGAGAACACAGTCGATCAAAATCAGAGCTCAAATTAGTAAATTGGTAGTATGCAAATCGTATAAACAAACAATATAAAACTATTTGAAATAATGACAAGACCTACAAAAATCACTTCAAATACACAGGGCAGAGAGCTGATAAAACAAAAAATGCAATCAATGATAGTGACAACAGAGTGCAAATAAGTATTATAAAAAACGTATAAACAAACATCATAAAGCAATTTGAAATATAGTCAGTGGTCAGAGTTTGGCATGCATGCTTAACGTAATCCTTAGGGTGTGTGGATATCCGTTCCAAGGCATGCCAAAGCTGAAAATGCGCATGCGCCTCAAAATTAGGTCAAAGGTCAACTGGGTGCAAAAAAACAACGATATAGGGTTCTAATAACAAAATTGATGTTGAATGTACAGCATTTATTCTCCCCAAAACAAGCATATTTGTGAAAACATGGCATGTTACAGTTAACAGATATAGAAAAACTAAGGCAAACAGATTATAAAAAAATAAGGTCAAAGGTCAATAAGTGCATTTTAAATGCAGTTTAATGGAAAATATTCTGATTGAAACATGAATTCAACCAAACAATCATTGAAAATCACTTGTTTTGAAATTATTTTACACAACAATTTACATCATTATATATGACATACAAAATTGCCCTCCTTAAAGTTTTCTAAAAAATGTGTTAATTCAAAATATTAAGGGTTTGATTTGTTTTGGAAAAAAATGCTGCCTAAATGCCTACAAAAAAAAAAGTCATCGCTACTCGGCAGCATCCTTTGTCCATCTATTTTGGCAGTTGCTTGGCATGTTGCTTGACAGAAAACAGTGCAATGTAACAACCACATCTTGCAGTTGAACAGGATTGCTCAGATGCACAACCGCATCTTATCATTTTAAGGATAGCAGTTTAGCTCTGGCGGTATATTTGATCGCATTGTCACAGGAGCGAGACAGAGGCGTCACATTTGAACAGTTTGTTAGAAATATAGCTCCAGCATTGGTCAAGTCTTGAACAGTACCTTTTGACCGTCAATAACCACAATTACCATCGATAAAAATGACTTCATACTTTGCTACGGTTCTCTCTATCCCATACATGGTATTTCATACGAGCTGCATTTCTTCTTTATGGTTGTCTTGAACTGGCATGTAACGGTGTTAAGGAATTCAATTATCGAAATCAAGTTATTACAAGTAAACTTCTTCAAAAAGGTTTTCGTTATCTCAAACTTGGCAGATCTTTCTCAACATTCTATCGCCGCAACGAAAACCCGCTGGAGAAGTAAAACACCAACCTAAAAACTGTTCGGCGACTAGGAATTTCACAACCTTTATTCTGTTGTAATTTTCATACCCACGGGTATTATACTTTATGACTGGTAGTTTGTGACCGAGTTTGTGATGTAAGGAAACACAAAGTCATATATTCTTTACAACACGAATTTATCTATATTTCTTCAATTAATGTAATGTTCATAATATACCGAATTAGACTGTTCAAATTAATGTCACTTTCTCACTTTATTCAAAGTCCCATTTCACGTTTTGAGATAATTTGAAGTTTTGAAGTTCCCCCTAATGTCAAGTATTCTAAGCCGAAAATAATGCCAAAAGATCGATCGATCCCCAATATCTCTGAACCACACCTTTTATACCACTACAGTGTGTAACACCAACCCTCTACACATGTGTAAACACAAGCCCCTTATAAGGAAGTGAATCTTCCCCAACACACCATGTGTTAACCCGAGTTTGACCTTCCTTTGTCTAAAGGCTACACAATCTCCCCGTGTAAACACTGTGTAATGTACATGTGTTAACACAATCCCCTTATAAGGAAGTCAATCTTCCCCAACACACCATGTGTTAACCCCAGTTTGACCTTCCTTTGTTAAAAGGACTACCCAAAACACTTCTGTGTGACCAGTATAGAATACACTGCATAGAACATCAGATCACACACTAGCCCGGCTTGTGTTACACACTGTAAGTAAGGTTATATGGAACTTTCAATACTTTCACACAAAGACTGCATAAAAAGCATATTCATATAATACATCTATGAAATGTAATATTACCAAAACACAACAATTCTATTGAGATGTGATACATAAACTTAGGAAATTAAAGAGGTGTGACGGATTTCCTCATCACTTTACAAAATTAATCAGAAAATTAGTCAGAAAAGAAAATACGACCCTTTAGTATTACAATGCACTTCATTTGCTTGGTGATTGGCCCCTTTACAGTCAGTTACTGCGCTTCACTTTTCTCTTGTGCGATGACCGGACAACCTCATGGGACTCCCTGATTGCCCCTTCTGAAATCCTGAAAGGGGAGGCTGGGGCATGAACTTTCCGTCCCTCGTTTTTAGCTCTACTGATCAGAGATCAGCAGAGCTTATGCCGTGGTGCGGCGTCCGTCGTCCGTCCGTCCGTCCGTCTGTCTGTCCGTCTGTCTGTCCGTCTGTCCGTCTGTCCGTTAACTTTTATTTGTAGCGACTACTCCTCTGAAACTACTGGATGGATATTCATAAAACTTTACAGAAATGTTGCCCATGAAGTCTAGTTGATCCTAGCAAAAATTCATGTTGATGTGAAATCCAAGATGGCCGCCAAAGCTAAAAATAGATTTTTTAAATTCAAGTTTGTAGCGACTACTTCTTGAAAACTATAAGTGATATTGATATGGGACTTTTTCTAAAATGATCAGCATGACATGATGTTGGTCCTTATCAAAAATCGTTTGATTCGACGTTAAACGTGGCTGCCAGCGGCCATCTTTGTTTACATAGAGTTATATAATGAAAACTTGTAGCGACTACTCCTCTGAAACTACTTAACGGATTGTCATGAAACTTTACAGGAATGTTGCTCTTGATGTCTAATTGATCCTAGAAAAATTTCAGGTCGGCCGGAAATTCAAGATGGTCGTCACAGCTAAAAATAGATTTTTAAAAAATAAGTTTGTAGCGACTACTTCTTGAAAACTATAAGTGATATTGATATGGGACTTTTTCTAAAATGATCAGCATGACATGATGTAGATCCTTGTGGAAAATTATTTTGATTCGACGTTAAACATGGCTGCCAGTGGCCATCTTTGTTTACATAGAGTTATATAGTAAAAACTTGTAGCGACTACTCCTCTGAAACTACTTGACGGATTGTCATGAAACTTTACAGGAACGTTGCTCTTGATGTCTAATTGATCCTAGAAAAATTTCAGGTCGGCTGGAAATTCAAGATGGCCGTCACAGCTAAAAATAGATTTGTAAAAAATAAGTTTGTAGAGACTACTTCTTGAAAACTATAAGTGATATTGATATGGGACTTTTTCTAAAATGATCAGCATGACATGATGTAGATCCTTGTGGAAAATTATTTTGATTCGACGTTAAACATGGCTGCCAGTGGCCATCTTTGGTTACATAGAGTTATATAGTAAAAACTTGTAGCGACTACTTCTCTGAAACTACTTGACGGATGTTCATGAAACTTCACAGGAATGTTGCTCTTGATGTCTAGTTGATCCTAGAAAAATTTCAGGTCGGCCGGAAATTCAAGATGGCCGCCACAGCTAAAAATAGATTTAAAATAAATAAGTTTGTAGCGACTACTTCTTCAAAACAATAAGAGATATTGATATGGGACTTTTTCTAAAATGATCAGTATGACATGATGTTGGTCCTTGTCGAAAATCGTTTTGATTTGACGTTAAACATGGCTGCCAGCGGCCATTTTTGTTTACATAGAGTTATATAATGAAAACATGTAGCGACTACTTCTCTGAAACTACTTGACGGACTTTCATGAAACTTCACAGGAATGTTGCTCTTAATGTCTTATTGATCTTAGCAAAATTTCAGGTCGGCCGGAAATTCAAGATGGCCGCCACGGTTAAAAATAGATTTTCAAAAAACAAGTCTGTAGCGACTACTTCCTGAAATCAAAATCAATCAGTAGAGCTTCAAGGTCATTGACCTCTTGTTTTGTGATCATACCCTAGATTGGTTTTATCGTTGACTGCAACTGCTGTGTTCCTAATTGTTTTATATAGTTTTACAATAACACATACCTGCATCGTTTCCTAATTTCTCTGGATGTGGACTTTTATATCTATATTTATTGTAAGAGATTTTTTATTGATTTGATTGGATGTACTTTTATTTACACTGTCTTGGCAATATGAGTGCCGAATCGAATCGATTTCAGCTAACCAGTGGGTCATATTGCCTACTGACCGTTCCAAGTCGTAACCCTGTCTTCACCACTCATTGTGTTGTGTATCGTCCTTTTCGTTGTATAGTTAATGTGGTCTTTATGGTACAGTGTGGCCCTACGCTGCCATTTCGTTTGGGTGCAGTGGGGACCATGTGTCTCATGTTTGTAACCTGTAGCGATTTTGTATTAACTTCTCTCATATCGGCTACATCTTTGATGTGCGTATAAAGACTCAATGCTAATCTTTTCAGAGCAAATGAATTGAGTGTAATACCAACATTTCTGACCATACAACATTCCATAGCCCAGGCTTCATATGTCTAACCACAGTTTAGATGTTCTACTACGAGCAATTCTAGTCTCTAAATATACCAATAAATCCTTATGACCTTCGATACATTCTAACACGCAGTGTAAGACTTCCTCAGTGACTATCTTACGAGCCCTACTGTTCTTTGGATAATACTTTCGGAGGGCATGCGTGATACACCTTCAAAAAAGCATTTAGAGCCTCTTCTAACCCATTATTAACCATTAATACACATACACAACCAACAAAGTTCCTTAGCATATTCATACTCTCAAGTCTTGGAACGAAATTTTTAAAAGATGTAGGATGTACCTACATAACATTTATCATCAAATAGTACAGATGTTGATCCCCTAAAAGACTGTAAAAGCTTGTCCGCACAGTATTGTTAGTTTCTGCGCCTCAGCCATGGCAGTCATCAATGTGTCTTTACCAGATAGCACCATATCTATAAGTGGCGTATACATGCATTTGGTTGCATGTTTTGTATTTTAGGCAGCCGTCTAGATAACTAGAACAGCTTTATTAAAAAGATGAGTCACCAAGATGATCCCCAAAACTTAATCATAGACATCAAAAGCAGTGTCCAAGCTAATCTAGAATTCAATATATTGTCATGTTAATGTCACGGCAGCCATCTTTCTTGGCAGCCATCTTGGTTATTTGTGTTCATCTTATAAGTAAGGTGGAGTCTGGAATGGATTCCTTGACCCCAAAAACCTATGCATAGACACCAAAATGACTGTCTTAGCTAATGCAGAGGTCGGGATGTTGTCATTCAACTGTATAAATGCTATCAAAGTAAAATATAATCAAAATGAAAGAAACTGAATGTGTAATGAGTTACATTTCTGACGATAATTTGATTACATAGTGATTTTGCCGACTTTTGCACTCATTTGATCTTTGACCTCATTTTTGACCTTAATATGCAAATTCACGTATGGCATGCGTCAGAACCATAATGTTTACGCATTATACAAAACACATTATATTAGTCAAACAATTCTACTAAATTTTGCCATCAAACTCAAAAATAAGCGTCTTTTCGTGGTTTGGACCACTGATTATAATGCCAAGACCTACAAAAATCAATTCAAAAGCATCGCGCAGATTTGAAATTTACAAATGCAACAAGCAACAAAAAAAACACTGATTCTTTATCAACGTAGATCGTTAAACCAGAAGTGCTGTAAACAACAGAGCTCAAATTAATATTATATAAAACGTATAAAAACAAACATCATCAATTTGTTTGAAATAATGCCAAGATCTACAAAAAAATCAATCTAATACATTTGATACAAGATATGAAATACAAATGCAAGAAGAAAACACTGACTAGTTATCAACGTAAATCATAAGAGCAAAATTGTAAACAAGAGAGCTCAAATTAATATTATACAAAACGTATAAACATACATCATACAACTGTTTGAAATAATGCCAAGATCCCCGAAAATCATGAGCAGATTTGAAATTGACAAATTTGAAATTTACAAATGCATCAAAAAAGCTAACACTGATTATTTGTCAACGGAAATGGTTAAAACAAAATTGTGAACATTTGTATTATACAAAACAATATAAAGCTATTTGAAATAATGACAAGACCTACGGAAATCAATCCAAATGCACAGTCAAAGTTGATAAAACAAAAAAAAGGAGCAAACAATGATGATAGTAAGTCATTAAACCCGAATTGTAAACAACAGAATACAAATAAGTATTATACAAAACGTATAAACAAACATTGAAAAGCACCACGCAGATTTGAAATTTACAAATGCAACAACAACAACCCCCCTCCCCATCTCGCCCCCCCCCCCCCCACCCCACCCCACCACCACCCTCTCCCCTGATTATTTGTCAACGTAAATCGTTAAACCAAAATTGAAAATTAGTATTAAACGAAACAGGTAAACAAACATCATAGATAGATATTTTTATTGACTTAAAAGATTACAGTTTTTCATCATTACACATATATGACAATTATAATATACACACACGTGAGAGATTTTAACATTGCATATACAACAACATAATCAGTACGTTTTTCTTTGTTTCATACATATTTAAACAAAAAATACACATATTATGGTATGTCAATGATAAACAAGGATGTTCTGAAATAATATATCTAGTTATTTTGGATGTAGAAAGCCTTAATACAGGGCATCGGAAAAAAATTGCTTAAACTAAGAATAATCTTTTTGTTTAATGTCTGCAACAATTCCACAAATTTAAACATGCTTGGTCCAGTTGTGTAATGTTTAGGAATGTATTTGTTTCTAATGTTAGAGTAAGTAGTACAGATCAAAATAAAATGGTATTCGTCTTCAATATCGTTAGTGTTACAAATTTCGCACACTCTTTCGTTTCTCTCTGTTCTCCCTCTTGAGTATCTCCCTGTTCTATTCTTAAACAATGAGCGGATAATCTTAATGAGCGGATAATCTTATTTTTGTTATACCACTTCGTAAACTGTTTGAAGCATAATGTATCAAGATAAAATCAAAATTATCTTTCACCACCTTTTACAGCGTTAAATCTCTACTGCCTTCTATATCAGATCTCCATCGTTGCATGAAATTGTCTATTAATCTTTTTTTAAATATTGAAGGAAAAGGTTTAGAACTAACACTCATGGGATAATCTCAGACATTATTAAAACCGTTACTGTTTAGCTATATGAAATAATGTCAAGACCTCCGAAAATCAATCTAAATACACAGAGCAGATTTGAAATTTACAAATGGAACATAAAAGGAAATACTGATTAGTTGTCAACATAAATCGTTAAACCAAAATTGTAAACATTAGCATTAAACAAAACATATAAACAGGAAGAATACAGATATTTGAAATAATGTCAATACCTAGGATTATCAATCTAAATACACAGCACCAGAGTTGATATAAGATTTGAAATACAAATGCAAGAAGAAAACACTGATAAGTGTCAACGTAACTGATAAAATAGCTCAAATTTATATTACACAAAAGTACAAAGTTTAACAGACTTCATAAGCTATTTGAAGTAAGGTCAAGACCTACGAAAATCGATCTAAATGCACAACACAGACTTTTGATACAATATTTGAAATACAAATTCTAGAAGAAATCGCTGATAAGTTATCAACGTAAATCATAATATTGTAAACAGCAGAGCTCATAGGCTCCGGCTATATTTATCCCGGACTCAGAAAGCTGCTGTGGGTGGTGGACTGTGTATCAACATCATTTTACTGTTCATAAAACAACTGTATTTTAGTAAGAATACCGGGACGCAGTCAAATTGGTATACAGGCACTACTACTTGCATTACGTATCAATTTTAGGGATACAGTCTACAAATCTGTTTTCATCGTACGAATACAGCTGGTTCCAAATCGGTATCGTCACTGATTATTGATAGATGTTAACTTTTATTAAAGGGACAAAGGCAATCTTGATTTTTTAAAAGCTCGTTTTTGTGCATAACTTGCATTGTTCAATAATTAATATTAATTATAAGAATTATGTAAAGGAAATTGTGTTTTAATATTACTAACTGTTTGTAAGTAAAATATATCTATCTATCTCTTTTTGGTGCATCAGCTCTTCAATCAGTAAACAACGGTGATGAAACTTTAGCTGAAGCATCTTCTGCATAGTTTGAATAGGTCTGCTCCACTGCTACTTATTCTCATGAACTATACTGATCAGATTTCAATAATAAAAAACATCTAACATTAAACCTTTCTTCTAATGTAAATGTACATTGCTAAAAACTGAGATTACCTTCACAGACGCTAATCGTTTAATCCAATTGCTATTATATTATCATTAAGTTGTCTTTTTGTTTATAACTATGATAAGTTACCAATTCTTCATATTCTTACCATCATATTTTCCCAAATTCCTCGCACTTTAATCAGGCCTAAACAAAATAGTGATGTTTTCTGTTACATGCCCAAAACAACGGTGGTTGGTAGGTTGATTTTTTTTGTATTTTTTGTTTTGTTTTGGTAAGACCTCATACCAGTGTGTTTCAAATTATATACAAAAGCACTGACAGAATTAAAGAATTCAAGTTAAGTGTTTCATAAAACAAGTCTATTGTTTGTGTTGTGTTTCTTTGATATACAGACATAGAGAGCTGCAGCTACAGGTACTAAGTCGTTATAAAATATTAAGCATTCCGGGAAAACTCCCAAATTCCTACCCCAAATCGTCTTGGTGTGGCTGTCGATTGCATTGCGATCTACAGTAGCTTATGTAAACAAAACGCGATATTCGCGATAGGTCGATCTGCTTCTCGCAAGTGCGCTCAATTTTGATTGGAATTTTAAAAATAGAGGGATCACGTGATATGTATTCCGGGGAAACCCCTTCCAAAAAATAGTATATTTTCATCCATTGTAATCTACCGAATCGTAGAACATCCATCATCTATCTTAGTTTTAAAATAATATTTAACCTTCGAAAGTTCAAACAAACATAATATTTGTAAGAATCAAGCTTATGGCTAAGCGAAATATGCTTTGAAAAAACCCAACATGATGATAATATTGAATACAAATGGCGGACATTTTGTGTAATCCGCGAATGTGGGTCGCAGGTAAAACGCGCGTATAACACAAAATTCAATCGATTTTGAATTTATATCTTCGGAACAAGTAAATTAAAACATTTATCTTGAGCTTTATGTACGTTTTGGACTTCGTATGCTTGATTCCGATGAGAAAAGCGAACTTCAAATCGACAACTTTCATTATGCGTTTAAAATCGGTCATTGCTAAGCGACGGGACTGGTATAATATTTATTTGCATCGTCATCGTCGAGCTATAAAAAAAAAAACTACCGTTATAAAAAAACACGGTCGGGAGATAAAAATCACTGTCGGTCGGGTAACAGGAAACAAACTTTTTTTAGGACTCGTAAAACAACATTCTATTTATTAATCCATTACACATACTATTACATATGTCTATCATATGACTCTTATATGACTTTAGAATATGTCTATGGTTAACAGACTGTGAATCATGTAGCTGACAATACGCATGCATTACAACTTCAATTCCTAGGGAAACCGTCTAAAAAACTTGAATGGTATAAACACATATTTTTCAATGTTCAAAGCTTGCCGTTTTATTGCCTCAAATGACGTTTTCGTAGAGCAGTCTAGTAAAGTGTAGAATGCGGCAATATTTCCGGGATCTTCGCGTCCGGGACTTTTAACGGAGCATAATGAAACCGTAAGTGAAACTGAATGAAACCGCAAGTATTGGAATGGAATAAGTGCACATCTGTATTTTAACTAGTCGATGGGTTTATTCGCTGCCGGAACCGGCAGGACTCTTATATTGTTTTAGTAATTGCACATGGTAAGGTAGTAATGAATAGTTTCTTAGAGTATTTCGACTTTGATAACGCAATCTTATAATTACACATGGTAGCAATGAACACTTTATCTGTGTTGTAATGCACGCTAACGCAAACGCATCCCATACATGTGAGTAATTCTATTTCTGTGCTGATGTGTACTTTAGCACGTCGTGCTACAAACGTGAATATGTAATAATTTTTTAAGGCATGTCAAGGATTCGCGTAGCACAAACTGGGAAGAAAGTGTCTGGTAAAAAAAACGGTCATGGCGTGTTTACGTCTCCGTGACAACTCTTTTTTTTGTTTTAACACCCGTGACTTGGTCTGTTATTATGTTAAACTTTGTTCCCATTTCCTACCCAGAAATAATGCTATTTTCTCTCGGCAGCTATTTTACGCTTGCGTAAAACTTTGCTTGTATTCATATTATAACATTAAACAACACAGATGCCGAAATTAAAAACATGTTCATTTTGTATCATGATGATTATTGTTCGGGGCGCTTGTTTCAGCCAAACGTTTTTCTGCAGTAGCTTGAGCAATTTAAATAATACGTACACCAGTCATATATCATTAGAACTGGTATTTTTAGTGGTAAATAAAAATACCTTAGTTTTGAAAGTCCGTTGAGAAATACGTATTTTATAGACTAAATGATTTTTTGATGGACCTTTTCCCATGTCAATTCCTTGTGGTTGGAGCAGCAGAAAATTAAGAAATCTCAAATAACTTCAATTGGCCCTAATATTTTGCTATAAAACTAATTTACATTTATCCAACACACTGAAATCATTTTTGGATAAAAATTCTGAAAAAAATATATATTTTCAAATTTTTGATGCAGCAAAATTGCCCTATCTAAAACAATTTCTTCATGTGATTTTTTTATTTCTCAACCAATTTTGAAAAATAAGATGTTTTTATTTACCACTAAAAATGTCTGTTTTAATGATATAATCTAATTTACGTCCCTGTTGAATTTTGCCTTAAAAGTCCAAACATCTTTGGCTGAAAAAGCGCCCCGAACAATAGTTTATCTAGTGCTGAAATCTTTCATGATAAATGTGTTTTGATTGTTGACAATTACAAATTAAAAAAAATCTAACATCTACACACTATTCGTTAAGCTTAACAATATTCGTTCCCCTTACTGTTTTCTTATGTAACTGTTCTGACTGGCTTGTGATACTTGTATCACAGTTTTCTTGTATCACTGTTTTTACACCAAAGTACACACATACTTCGTCAAGCTATTTGAAATAATGCCAAGACCAACGAAAATCAAAGATAGTCATTGATCAGAGAGATGAAGCAATTACCGCCCATTACTGGTGGCCGATCACGAGGACACGCACCGCATCCCGGTAATTACATCTCTGTCCAGCTTCATCCACGTCGGTTGTCGCTGACAAATTAACACTTCGCGTGAGACTGGTCTCTGGAAGACATATATCATCGTAAATATTATTTAATTTCGAAAGAGCATTACCCGATCATTCATCAAAGCAAAACGAATAGCCACATATAATGAACATCCGACTTCAACCAGTACTATAACGCAAAGGCTGTATATGCAGCTTTAAAAGTCATTGAACATACACTCAATACAGACGAGTTAAAATGTCCTGATTTTTTTTAGTCTGCAATCTCTTTGCACCCGTTCTCCTATTAATGTATTGAGCATTAGCATTTATTGAAATGGATGTAACATTCCCAGTAAACATACGCCCAAAACACCTGTTTCAGTGGTATTCAAACTTAAAACTATTTACAAGGGGCGTAAACAAAAGCACAAAATGCGTAATAAACCACGTCAGGCTTAAACGTAGTTTTAGACATCTCGAAAAAACATGTTGCTATAAATGCCAAACTCATCCCACCAGTAACACACATGTCCGTTTTTGGTGTGGACATTTTGAATGTCGACTTTAATAAGTGTTTATGCAAGCTGATGTACTAGACATAACGGTCAATATCAATACACCCACTGCCCACCCGCCCTAAATGTTTTTTTTTAAAAAAATCGAAACTGAGGGAGGTCATTGGCGATATTGATTTAAGAAACAAAATCCTTGCCATCCTCAATTAACATAACGCCAGTACTTAGATATCTCCGCTCTAATGTTGATGTTGGAGTATACTGACAATAGGTTTTAAAACCTTTGCAAGTGCTATTGTTTGTCGGAGGTATCGTATTCCTTTGATTGGTTAAATGGATAAATGATTGACAACTGTCGTCATGTTAAATTAACATGACGCCAGTACTTAGATATCTCCGTCCTATTGTTGATGTCGGAGTATATTGACAATGAGTCGTATAATACAGTTGCCCGTGCTACTGTTAGTCGGAAGTATCGGATTGGTTCGATTTGTTAAATGGATAAATGATTGACAACTGGCGTCACGTTAATTCCCGAATAAGATGGGCATAGACGTAAACATATGGAGGATTCAAAACGAAATTAGTGTGTGTTCTTATATCATTACAATAGTTTCGCTTCCGATCCTTGATATTTGAGGAGTTTGTTTCACCTGATGCAATCTCAACATATGCCAGCGTGAGATCCCATTCTTTCTACTTTAAGATAAACGTAGGCCTGTTGTGCATCTGAAATGTTGATATTTTACATAGAAAATAAACGAAATTACCAAAATATAAAAAACAACTTACATATGGTACGGTGTTCCATTAGGGCCATCTTACTATCGTACCATCGCCATCGTACCATCATTGCACATCAACGTGTAAACATCGATACGCGATGGTACGATGGCCCTAACGGAACACCGTATTACAACCTATACAGATATGTGTGATTATACAGATTGATGTTAAAGAACTACAACAAATGCTCAACATTATAAGCTCTTGTAAATATATCAAAAGTAGATTAAAAAAAGTCGAACAGGACAAGTAGCGTTCACAGAACGCAGTCAACGAAAAACACGCATACATAACCAACAACCATCACACAGAACGCAGTCAACGACAAACACGCATACATAACCAACAACTATTACACAGAACGCAGTCAACGATAAACACGCATACATAACCAACAACCATTACACAGAACGCAGTCAACGAAAAACACGCATACATAACCAACAACCATTACACAGAACGCAGTCAACGAAAAACATGCATACATTACCAACAACCATTACACAGAACGCAGTCAACGAAAAACACGCATACATAACCAACAACCAATACACAGAACGCAGTCAGCGAAAAACACGCATACATAACCAACAACCATTACACAGAACGCAGTCAACGAAAAACACGCATACATAACCAACAACCATTACACAGAACGCAGTCAACGACAAACACGCATACATAACCAACAACCATTACACAGAACGCAGTCAACGACAAACACGCATACATAACCAACAACCATTACACAGAACGCAGTCAACGACAAACACGCATACATAACCAACAACCATTACACAGAACGCAGTCAACGAAAAACACGCATACATAACCAACAACCATTACACAGAACGCAGTCAACGAAAAACACGCATACATAACCAACAACCATTACACAGAACGCAGTCAACGACAAACACGCATACATAACCAACAACCATTACACAGAACGCAGTCAACGAAAAACACGTATACATAACCAACAACCATTACACAGAACGCAGTCAACGAAAAGCACGCATACATAACCAACAATCATTACAAGGATAGGAAGAAGCAACGTATACGACCCCACAACCATAAAATGGTTTACAACATGGGTAAAGCCTTGGGACGTCAGTGGCAACAAATAAATAAACCAGGTTCTAGGCTGCAAAAAATCTCACTCACCCTAATTCAAAGTCGACCACTTCTTCATGTGTATAGGTTAGAGTTTTAGAAAGGTAGCCTGTATAATATAACTATACATACATACATTTTCTTTCAATACACAGGGACCCACTTTGTAAAGAGATGCGTCGAAAAGCAAAAGAGCAAAGGAAAAAAGAAAGAGAGCAAAGAAAATTAGAAAGAATGGAAGAAAAAAGGATTAAACGAGAAAACCGTTTAAAACGCAGAAAAAAGCAAAAAGAACTGAAAAAGCAAAAACATCTACAGATTTTAAAAGAACATACAGAGAAAATGGAACACAGAGAAAAACGAGCGGCGACAGCACGACCAGAAAGAATTTGGGATTACGGCGTTATTCCGTATGAGATTGAAGCAAATTTCAGTGGTAAGTTGTTAAATGTCAATTTCTCTGGAACATGTTCCTTAGTTTAGGCTAGACTGTTGGATTTTATCCTATATGTGTATGCCTGTGCGTGCAAAATAACCCAATATCTATCTGATGTATTCCTAAATAATTACACGAGGTAAAGGAGCAGTTTCATTGAGTATATGTATGTTTTACTAGTATAACTGAACGCAGTGCAATTCAATCGTGAAAACTCGGCAAATCCCGTCATTCTTCGGGATCCCGCAGCGAAGCAGTCTACGAGATGTTGCGAATGATTATTGAATGTTATGGCCCTGTCACACTACGGCGTATAGCATCAGCGTACGCCGACGTACGAGCAATTTGGGAAACACGCTGGTGTACGTCAAATAAGTTAGGGATAAGTTTTACACAAGTTACGAGCACGCCGAAATACGCTGGCATAGGTTGTCGTACGCCGATGCCGGTCACAAATGTTATGCATGCACAAAATTTGTAGCGTATGCCGACGTGTTGTTTATAAGTTAAGCATAAGTTAGAGGTACGTGACAGGCTAGTTATGCACACGTTTACATACGCTACAAGTAAGTTACACATAAGCTGGC
This sequence comes from Cyrtodaria siliqua, assembly GCA_037043455.1. Classification (NCBI taxonomy): domain Eukaryota; kingdom Metazoa; phylum Mollusca; class Bivalvia; order Adapedonta; family Hiatellidae; genus Cyrtodaria; species Cyrtodaria siliqua. The sequence goes on along the minus strand of JAWPHD010006659.1, from coordinate 106,600 downwards.
ATCCGTCGAAATACGTCGGCAACCAGCTTGGCGATTGTGTAGCGTTTGTGAAACGTTTTTCTAACCTATGAGCAACGTACTGTTAACTTATCATTAACTTATATCTGACCTTTCCACAACGTATATTGACGTATTGAACGCATGCCTGACGATCCTAGAATTACTCAACGTGTTAAATACGTGTTTAAAACTTACTGAACGTGTTTAGAACTTACAGGTAGCGTATTTGCCGCAGCTTTTTATATCTGACGTCACGTGACCGTCGCAATACGCACCAACACGCTATGCATAAGATAGTCATAAGTTAGACTAACGTTGCGCATAAGTTCCGCATAAGTCATGAACGCTAGAGGTACGCTGGGCACACGCTGTCACACGCTTGTAAAAGTTGTATAAGTTATGTAAACGCTAGGGACAAGTTATGAATAAGTTACTCATACTTTAAACATAGGTTATATATTCGTTCAACTCGTTAACAATACGCTATGTATACGTCAAAAGGAGGCTTCCAATTGATTTTTTAATTCATTTTCAACGTATGCCAGCGTGTTTGATAACATTTTCATACGTCGGCATACGTTGTCTAAAACGTTATAGTGTGACAGGGCCATAAGGAAGGATAGGTTCTAAATGCATAACAATAGGAAACACCGGTAAGGATTTCCATGGTGGGTAGATACCTAAGGAGGATAATGGTGGTAAGGTATGGTGGGTGAGTGAGTATTGTAAGAAACACTGATTGTAAGGCATTTCCATGGTGGGTAGATACCTAAGGAGGATGAATGGTGGTAAGGTATGGTGGGTGAGTATTTTAAGAAACACTGATGGTAAGAAATTCCATGATGAGTGGGTACTTTAGTAGGGGCGGGACTGTCAGGAATGGTGGGTGGGTATTTTAGTGGGGGCGGGACTGTAAGGTATAGTGGGTGGGTACTTTAGTGGGGGCGGGATGTTAAGGTATGGTGCCTGGGTACTTTAGTGGGGGCAGGATTATAAGGTATGGTGGGTGGGTACTTTAGTGGGGACGGGATGGTAAGATATGGTGCCTGGGTACTTAAGTCGGGGCGGGACTATAAGGTATGGTGGTTGGGTACTTTAATGGGGGCGGGATTGTAAGGTTTGAACGATTTGGAGGATTGGTAATAAAAACATTCGGGACATGCACTTGGTAATCGATTTTTTCTTCATAACTTTTAAGACCCCATGCCTTGATAATTTTACACCTTGTATCCAATTCCTTCCAATATAAATACTCTAGGCAGCTTACCATTTTGTAATTTATTTATATAATTATTCACGTTATTTTATGTCGTACAGTAGAATGTGAAAAGTACATAAAAGAATAATTGCAACATAAAAACAAAAAACACAAGTGGTTGATTATAGTGTAAATAGCCGAAAATAGCTAAATTTCCATTATTATGGTTATTACTGAACATTAAAGCTGCACCTCGCCATCTTGAAGTAAATATCGTTATTAACCAACCATTAAAGCTTACTTCTTTATTGCCATTAATCATCTGTTAAAGCTGCACCCTGTTTCCTTGAAGTATTTACCGTCATGTATCAACCATTAAAGTTGAACCTTTCTATCTTGAAGTATTCATCGGCATTAATCCCCATTAAAGCTGGACCCTGATAACTTGAAACATTTATCTCAGTTAAACAACCTTTAGACCTGCACCCTGTTATCTTGAAGTATGTATCGGCATTTATCAACCAGCAAAGCTGCACCCTTCTATATTAACGTATTCATGGAATTAATCACCCAGAAAAAAAACTTCACCCTTCTATCTTGAAGTATCTATCGTCATTTATCTACCATTAAAAATGCTGCACCCTGATAACTTGAAGTATTTATCGTTATTAATCAACCATTCTAGCTTTACATTGCTATCGTGAAGTAGTTATCGTCATTAATCAACCATTAAAGCTGCATCCTTCTATTTTGAAGTATTTATCATTATTAATCAACCACTAAAGCGGCACCCTGTTATTTTGAAGTATAGTTATCGTCATTAATCAACCGCTAAAGCTGCATCCTTCTATTTTGAAGTATTTATCATTATTAATCAACCACTAAAGCTGCACCCATTTATTTTGATGTAGTTATCGTCATTAATCAACCATCAAAGCTGCACCCTTCTATCTCGAAGTATTTATTATTATTAACCAACCATTAAAGCTGCACCCAGTTATTTTAAAATAATTTATCGTTATTAATCAACCACTAAAGCGGCACCCTGTTATTTTGAAGTATAGTTATCGTCATCTAACAACCATTAAAGCTGCATCCTTCTATCTTAAATTATTTATCATTATTAATCAACCACTAAAGCTGCACCCATTTATTTTGATGTAGTTATCGTCATTAATCAACCATCAAAGCTGCACCCTTCTATCTCGAAGTATTTATTATTATTAATCAACCATCAAAGCTGCACCCAGTTATTTTGAAGTATTTATCGTTATTAATCAACCACTAAAGCGGCACCCTGTTATTTTGAAGTATTTATCGTTATTAATCAACCACTAAAGCGGCACCCTGTTATTTTGAAGTATAGTTATCGTCATCTAACAACCATTAAAGCTGCATCCTTATATCTTAAAGTATTTATCGTTATTAAGCAACCATTAAAGCTTTACCTTGCCATCTTGAAGGAGTTATCATCATTAATCAACCAATAAAGCTGCTATATGTATTGAGAGTTAACATTATACTTTTTTATTATTAACCCAGGGATCGTGTGTTCAATCCCAGCCAGGACTGAATTTGGGTTAATTATGCCGAAAAAAATATCCCAAAAATCGGGAAATAAAAACCGGAATTAATTTAGTATCATATTTTCGTTGTTTTACAATTCTACATTTTAATCAACAATAAAATACATTCCAAATTATTTTTGTTAACTATTTTAGAGAAATTATCAAATACGAGTTGAAACTATTAAACTATCAATTAAACTGTTTGCATTCATAATTTTTATAAGAGTATAACTTTATATGAGACGCAAATCGTTCATGAAAGTAGCAGAACTATACAAACCCAATGTTTGATGTTTCTGTTTTAGAAACTTATTTCAAAATAATATGAAGAGCATCAACATAAGAATGTCAACTATTTGCTGTTATACTCATGATACAACTTCCGTCTCTTCATCTGTCATTACGTCTGGAGAAAGTACTTAGTACATTAAGTATTTGCGTTATGAAACGCGCTTAATGCCAAAGGTTTTCTTATATCTGCTATTTCTGCTATTTTCTGTGATTTGCATCCTCGCCTTTATTTCTAATTATCAAAAGTACTACTATGTCAATTATCTATGACGTAATGCACCTAATGATATTCTCTTTTCACTGTTTGTTAATTTATGTTTTGCGAATTACGAAAATGATGTGATGGAACGGTCATTAACGCCTTATGTAAAGACATTTCGAGTTCATAAATTGTTGTAAGAAATAGGAAATATAGACGCAAACACCACGATTTGCAAACGTACTTGTTTTTGTTTGTTTATGCCCATAGTGTTTTACGTGCAAATGGCATTTTATATAGTCTGGTCAACTGTTCAGGAACCCAATATCTTGTTTAAACTGGCGATCACTGTGGTATATATGTTCATGTTTCTCCTTGTTATTTATTATATAAATTTATTTATGTAGGGCTGGCAACTGTGTCAATGTCTATGTTTATTTAACTTTTTTTTTTCTAGGTGCCCACAAGGCATTGTTTAAACTGGCCATGAGACATTGGGAAAACTACACGTGCGTAACGTTTGTAGAAAAGACTCCAGAACATCAGAACTTCATAGTGTTCACAGAGCGGCCTTGTGGGTAAGTCTAACAGAAGAAAACACAAATAACATGCTTAACACCACCAGCGTTATACAAAATAACGATTACATAACATAGGGTTATGCATAATACAACACATACACGTGTAGCATGTAACCAATCGGTGATGAGAGTACGTGGCACACAACACGCACATGTTTAGCAAATAACCGATCGGTTATGAGAACTTACTTGGCACACAACACATACATATGTAACATAAAACCAATAGGTGATGAGAGTAGTTGACACACAACTGTTCACAGGCGATGAGAGTAATTGGCATACAACACGTACACGTTTAGGCATATAACCAATCGGTTATGAGAACTTACGTGGCACACAACATATACATATATAGCATAAAACCCAATAGGTGATGAGAGTACGTGACACACAACAATACACATCCATCTTTAAAGCATATAACCAATCGGTGATGAGAGTACGTGACACACAACTGTACACATACATCTTTAAAGCATATAACCAATCGGTGATGAGAGTACGTGAAACACAACTGTACACATACATATTTAAAGCATATAACCAATCGGTGATGAGAGTACGTGCCACACAACTGTACACATACATCTTTAAAGCATATAGCCAATCGGTGATGAGAGTACGTGACACACAACTGTACACATACATCTTTAAAGCATATAGCCAATCGGTGATGAGAGTACGTGACACACAACTGTACACATACATCTTTAAAGCATATAGCCAATCGGAGATGAGAGTACGTGGCATACAACACGTACGTGTTTAGTATATAGCCAATCGGAGATGAGAGTACGTGACACACACCACCTACATGATAAGCATATAGCCACTCCATGTGTGGATAACTGTGCACAGGGTCAAACAGCCATACAAATTGTCCATTATGCCAAAAACGCCAAGTTTTAAAACACATCATAGAATAATAACCCACAATATGATTTTAACGTGCTTAACCATTTCAGGTGCTGTTCGTTTGTCGGAAAACGTGGTAACGGAAACCAAGCCATCAGTATTGGAAAGAACTGTGATAAATTCGGAATTGTTGTCCATGAACTTGGTCACGTGATTGGGTTTTGGCACGAGCACACGAGGCCAGACAGAGATGATCACGTGAAGATAATCTACAAAAACATCATGCCCGGTAAGCCAAGTAATGATTATATCCGCCTAGGACAATGACTTGTACTCTGGTACGTGGCCGAGGTGTTAACAACGGTGCGTTGTAAACCTTCTCGTCTCTCACTGCTGCGGGTTCAAATCCCACTGGGAGCTCAACTTGTGAAAAAGTATCGTTTACTACATATGGCGGAAGGTATACGGTACTGGTACTACATATGGCGGAAGGTATACGGTACTGGTACTACATATGGTGGAAGGTATACGGTACTGGTACTACATATGGCGGAAGGTATACGGTACTGGTACTACATATGGCGGAAGGTATACGGTACTGGTACTACATATGGCGGAAGGTATACGGTACTGGTACTACATATGGCGGAAGGTATACGGTACTGGTTCTACCCAGGAATATGAGGGAAGTCTCGACTTCATACATAGCCTAACATGTGCTGGGAAATGACGTTAAACACCAACGAACAAACACACCATCTGCTCTGCTACCACCGTTTCTATAATACAACAAATATAAAGATAGGTTACAAAAACATTTCAAATCTAAAATACGGGGCACATTGCAATCTCGATGTATGTATCACGCGTAAACAATGGTTTTTGTCTCGCCTTTTCGAAGAAAAAAAGAGACATAGGTTATGGCCCTTGATTTAGTTAAAAATGCTATATTTTGCCTCGTAAATACGATAGGGCTTTCATTTTTATCTGATCTTTACCAAACTTTACCAAATGTTTTGCCTTTTTTTTATTATTAGTATTTTTTTTATTTATTTTTTTTTTTTTTTTTAATATATATATATTTCTTTTTAGATGTTTTTGCTTTGTTTTGTTTTTTGAATTTTGTTTCCTTATTTTGTGATTTTTTGTATTTTTTTTTTTTTTCATTGCTTTTTTTTTTATTTTGTTTAAATTTAGTTTTTATTTCTATTATTTTTTTTATTTTTATTTTTATTTTTTTGTGTTAACGCCGTGTTAGCAGGAAGCATTGCTATGCTTTCTAGTTGTGTCTGTTGCATTTTTTTCCACTTCGTTGATTTTTGATGGATTTACGGCCCCTTGACATTTTTACTTTTAGATTCCTTGTCAGTTCTACTCCTCCTAAACACCTTTTTGGATTTCGACGAATTGGCAGGTAGCATCGGTAAGATGTTTAGTTGTGCATATCGCGCTTTTGTTCCAGTTCGCTGATATCTGACGGATTTTTTTTATTTATTTTTTTTTTTTTTTTTTTTTTTTTAATTACTTGTTTTGATTTTCGTGTTAACTCCATGTTATTAGGAAGCATTGCTATGATTTCTTGTTGTGTATGTTGCATTTTTTTCCAGTTCGTTGATTTTTGATGGAGTTAATTTGATAGACATTTTTACTTTAAATTTCTTGTCGGCGCTACTCCTCCTATATGGCTTGTTGGATTTCTATAAATTTGGCAGGACGCCTCAGTAGGATGTCTAGTTGTGCAGAGTGCGGTATATCAATGAAATCTTGGACAAGCGAGATCTTTTAGTAACGACAGAATTATGGCCCTTGATTTGTTGAAAACTGCTATATTGTATTTTCCTTTGTTAAATCTGTAATTACTTAATTTTTTATCGGATCTTTACCATATTTGTTTAGAATGTTAATATTCTCCCCCACAATTTTAAATAATTACAGGGACTGTACAGATACGGTAATATAAACGGGTCCTGATAATTACTAATAATTTGCAAGTGTGCAGTAATTTTTTTCTGAAACTAACGAGATGACGCGATTTTGAACAAAACCAAGGTTGCCGTATGACCGCAGACCTAAACACACTAGTTTACCACGTAGAAACTATCATAAACGCACCCTTTCATGCATACCATGAGCGGTGGTAACAGAATGCTGAACACATATGACATTTATGCATCTTTTAAACGTCATTTTGATAGTGGTTCAGAAAATGAAGCTTTCATTTGTGTGAGCAAGACACTATTTCTCTTACTTTTGTCTATCAGGAACTGTCAATGTCGTAATTCGTCTGCTATTTCGAGGGTGATCAATGTGTTTCCTACATGTTAATGTCCATACTGATGGAGACAGATAATTATGTTCCACCATGTAAGTGTGTATGATTGCTTATATTACACTCAAATGACGATGTTATCGTATTTCCCCTAATAAGAGCACCCTTCTTAACAGTAGCGCCCGGTCCCCCATTTTCAATTATTTTTTATACCCCCGGGGGTATACTGGCTTCATCAAGTCCGTCTTTCCGTCCGTCCGTCCGTCTGTGTGTTCGTCTGTCTGTAGACGCAACCCTGTCCGCTCCATAACTCATCTCCCCCTAAAGCAAATCGCATTAAACTTCAAGAGTGAACTGCCTGCTTTGAAAAGATGACTTTGATTTTGAGGTCAGTAGGTCAAAGGTCAAGGTCACAATGACCCGATAATGAAAAACATTGTCCTTTCCATAACTCCTCTCTCCCTGATGCAAATCTCATGAAAATACATAGGTGAACTGCCTGTGGTGAGAGGATGACCCCTATTGATTTTGAGGTCAGTAGATCAAAAGTCAACGTCACCGGGACCCGATAATGAAAAACATAGTCCGCTCCATAACTCCTCTTCCCCTGAAGCAAATCTCATGAAACTTCACAGGTGAACAGCCTGTGGTGAGTGGATGACTTCTGTTAATTTTAATTTCAGTAGGTCATAGGTCAAGGTCACCGGGACCCGATAATGAAAAACCTTGTCCGCTCTGTAACTCAACTCCCCCAAAAGCAATTATCATGAAACTTCATTGATAGACTGCCTGTGATGAGAAGATGACCCCTATTGATTTTGAGGTCAGGAGGTCAAAGGTTAAGGCCATTACCTGATCATGAAAATCCTATTTCACTCAATCTTTACTCAAACGGTAGGGTGCGCAATGTGTGTGTGGGGAAGAGCGGTAAGGTGGGCGGCTGGTAGCGGGGGTATATTTGTCGCGTGGGGTGGGGTGGGGTGTTTGGCCAAAACGCACTCGTTTCTATATCGTAAGAATCTTTCTCACTCGGGAATTATTTCCCGTATCACTTCAACAATGTTAATTAAACTCTATTAATTGACTCCTGTATTTTCAAATAAGAATGTGCTTAAATATCACGAATCTACGTTGGCTCATAGGGCAAAGTCCCAGAGTCTATATGATCCCAGATCCTTAAGTACTGAATCACGAATCTACGGTGGCTCATGGAGCAAAGTCCCAGTCTATATGATCCCATATCCATAAGTACTGAATAACGAATCTACGGTGGCCCATAGAGCAAAGTCCCAGAGTCTATATGATCCCAGATCCTTAAGTACTGAATCACGAATCTACGGTGGCCCATAGAGCAAAGTCCCAGAGTATATATGATCCCAGATCCTTAAGTACTGAATCACGAATATACGGTGGCCCTTAGAGCAAAGACCCAGAGTCTATTATGATCCTAGATCCATAAGTTCTGAATCACGAATCTACGGTGGCTCATAGAGCAAAGTCCAGTCTATATGGTCCCAGATCCATAAGTACTGAATCATAAATCTACGGTGGCCCATAGAGCAAAGTCCCAGAGTCTATATGATCCCAGATCCATAAGTACTGAATCACGAATCTACGGTGGTTCATAAAGAAAAGTCCCAGAGTCTATAAGATCCCAGATCCTTAAGTACTGAATCACGAATCTACGGTGGTTCATAGAGCAAAGTCTCAGAGTCTATATGATCCCAGATCCTTAAGTACTGAATCACGAATCTACAGTGGCTCATGGAGCAAAGTCCCAGTCTATATGATCCCAGATCCATAAGTACTGAATCACGAATCTATGGTGGCCCATAGAGCAAAGTCCCAGAGTCTATATGATTCCAGATCCTTAAGTACTGAATCACGAATTTACGGTGGCCCATAGAGCAAAGTCCCAGAGTCTATATGATCCCAGATCCATAAGTGCTGAATCACAAATCTACGGTGGCTCATAGAGCAAAGTCTCAGAGTCTATATGATCCTTAATCCTTAAGTACTGAATCACGAATCTACGGTGGCCCATAGAGCAAAGTCTCAGAGTCTATATGATCCCAGATCCTTAGGTACTGAATCACGAATATACGGTGGCTCATAGAGCAAAGTCTCAGAGTCTATATGATCCAAGATCCTTAAGTACTGAATCACGAATCTACGGTGGTTCATAGCGCAAAGTCTCAGAGTCTATATGATCCCAGATCCTTAAGTACTGAATCACGAATCTACGGTGGCTCATAGAGCAAAGTCCCAGAGTCTATAATTATGATCCCAGATCCATACGTACTGAATCACGAATATACGGTGGCTCATATAGCGAAGTCCCAGAGTCTATATGATCCCAGATCCATAAGTACTGAATCACGAATCTACGGTGGTTCATAGAGCAAAGTCCCAGAGTCTATATGATCCCAGATCCATAAGTACTGAATCACGAATCTACGGTGGCCCATAGAGCAAAATCCCAGAGTCTTTATGATCCCAGATCCATAAGTACTGAATCACGAATCTACGGTGGCCCATAGAGCAAAGTCCCAGAGTCTATATGATCCCAGATCCATAAGTGCCGAATCACAAATCTACGGTGGCTCATAGAGCAAAGTCTCAGAGTCTATATAATCCTAGATCCTTAAGTACTGAATCACGAATCTACGGTGGCCCATAGAGCAAAGTCTCAGAGTCTATATGATCCCAGATCCTTAAGTACTGAATCACGAATCTACGGTGTCTCATAGAGCAAAGTCCCAGAGTCTATATGATCCCAGATCCTTAAGTACTGAATCATGAATCTACGGTGGCCCATAAAGCAAAGTCCCAGAGTCTATATGATCCCAGATTCTGAAGTACTGAATCACGAATCTATGGTGGCTCATAGAGCATAGTTTCAGAGTCTATATGATCCCAGATCCTTAAGTACTGAATCACGAATCTATGGTGGTTCATAGAGCAAAGTCTCAGAGTCTATATGATCCCAGATCCTTAAGTACTGAATCACGAATCTACTTTGGCTCATAGAGCAAAGTCCCAGAGACTATAATTATGATCCCAGATCCATAATTACTGAATCACGAATCTACGGTGGCTCATATAGCAAAGTCCCAGAGTCTATATGATTCCAGATCCATAAGTACTGAATCACGAATCTACAGTTGCTCATAGAGCAAAGTCCCAGAGTCTTTATGATCCCAGATCCTTAAGTACTGAATCACGAATCTACGGTTGTTCATAGAGCAAATTCCAAATCCCAGAGTCTATATGATCCCAGATCCATAAGTACTGAATCACGAATCTACAGTGGCTCATGGAGCAAAGTCCCAGAGTGTATATGGTACTAGATCCATAAGTACTGAATCACGAATCTACGGTGGCTCATAGAGGAAAGTCCCAGAGTCTATAATTATGATCCCAGATCCATAAGTACTGAATCACGAATCTACGGTGGCTCATATAGCAAAGTCCCAGAGTCTATATGATCCCAGATCCATAAGTACTGAATCACGAATCTACAGTTGCTCATAGAGCAAAGTCTTAGAGTCTATATGATCCCAGATCCATAAGTACTGAATCACGAATCTACGGTGGTTCATAGAGCAAAGTCCCAGAGTCTACATGATCCCAGATCCATAAGTACTGAATCACGAATCTACGGTGGCCCATAGAGCAAAATCCCAGAGTCTATATGATCCCAGATCCTTAAGTACTGAATCACGAATCTACGGTGGCCCATAGAGCAAAGTCCCAGAGTGTATATGATCCCATATCCATAAGTACTGAATCACGAATCTACGGTGGCCCATAGAGCAAAGTCCCAGAGTCTGTATGATCCCAGATCCATAAGTACTTAATCACAAATCTACGGTGGTTCATAGAGCAAAGTCCTAGACTTTATATGATCCCAGATCCATAAGTACTGAATCACGAATCTACGGTTGTTCATAGAGCAAAGTCCCAGAGTCTATATGATCCCAGATCCATAAGTACTGAATCACGAATCTACGGTGGTTCATAGAGCGAAGTCCCAGAGTCTATAGGATCCCAGATCCATAAGTACTGAATCACGAATCTACGGTGGCTCATAGAGCAAAGTCCCAGAGTCTATATGATCCCAGATCCTTAAGTACTGAATCACGAATCTACGGTGGTTCATAGAGCAAAGTCCCAGAGTCTATATGATCCCAGATCCTTAAGTACTGAATCACGAATCTACGGTGGTTCATAGAGCAAAGTCCCAGAGTCTATATGATCCCAGATCCATACGTACTGAATCACGAATCTACGGTGGTTCATAGAGCAAAGTCCCAGAGTCTATATGATCCCAGATCCATAAGTACTGAATCACGAATCTACGGTGGTTCATAGAGCAAAGTCCCAGAGTCTATATGATCCCAGATCCATAAGCACTGAATCACGAATATACGGTGGTTCATAGAGCAAAATCCCAGACTTTATATGATCCCAGATCCATAAGTACTGAATCACGAATCTACGATGGTTCATAGAGCAAAGTCCCAGAGTCTATATGATCCCAGATCCATAAGTACTGATTCACGAATATACGGTGGTTCATAGAGCAAAGTCCCAGAGTCTATATGATCTCAGATCCTTAAGTACTGAATCACGAATCTACGGTGGCCCATAGAGCAAAGTCCCAGAGTCTATATGATCCAAGATCCATAAGTACTGAATCACGAATCTACGGTGGTTCATAGAGCAAAGTCCCAGAGTCTATATGATCACAGATCTATAAGTACTGAATCACGAATCTACGGTGGTTCATAGAGAAAAGTCCCAGAGTCTATATGATCCCAGATCCTTAAGTACTAAATCACGAATCTACGGTGGCCCATAGAGCAAAGTCCCAGAGTCTATATGATCCCAGAACCATAAGTACTGAATCACGAATCTACGGTGGTTCATAGAGCAAAGTCCCAGAGTCTATATGATCCCAGATCCTTAAGTACTGAATCACGAATCTACGGTGGTTCATAGAGCAAAGTCCCAGACTTTATATGATCCCAGATCCATAAGTACTGAATCACGAATCTACGGGGGTTCATAGAGCAAAGTCCCAGAGTCTATATGATCCCAGATCCATAAGTACTGAATCACGAATCTACGGTGGTTCATAGAGCAAAGTCCCAGAGTCAATATGATCCCAGATCCATAAGTACTGAATCACGAATCTACGGTGGTTCATAGAGCAAAGTCCCAGAGTATATATGATCCCAGATCCATAAGTACTGAATCACGAATCTACGGTGGTTCATAAAGCAAAGTCCTAGAGTCTATATGATCCCAGATCCATAAGTACTGAATCACGAATCTACGGTGGTTCATACAGGAAAGTCCTAGAGTATATATGATCCCAGATCCATAAGTACTGAATCACGAATATACGGTGGTTCATAGAGCAAAGTCCCAGAGTCTATATGATCTCAGATCCATAAGTACTGAATCACGAATCTACGGTGGTTCATAGAGCAAAGTCCCAGAGTCTATATGATCCCAGATCCATAAGTACTGAATCACGAATCTACGGTGGTTCATAGAGCAAAGTCCTAGATTCTATATGATCCCAGATCCTTAAGTACTGAATCACGAATCTACGGTGGTTCATGGAGCAAAGTCCCAGAGTCTATATGATCCCAGATCCATAAGTACTGAATCACGAATCTACGGTGGTTCATAGAGCAAAGTCCTAGAGTCTATATGATCCCAGATCCTTAAGTACTGAATCACGAATCTACGGTGGTTCATAGAGCAAAGTCCTAGAGTCTATATGATCCCAGATCCATAAGTACTGAATCACGAATATACGGTGGTTCATAGAGCAAAGTCCCTGAGTCTATATGATCCCAGATCCATAAGTACTATATCACGAATCTACGGTGTTTCATAGAGCTAAGTCCTAGAGTCTATATCATCCCAGATCCTTAAGTACTGTATCACGAATCTACGGTGGTTCATAGAGCAAAGTCCTAGAGTCTATATGATCCCAGATCCGTAAGTACTATATCACGAATCTACGGTGGTTCATACAGCAAAGTCCTTGAGTCTATATTATCCCAGATCCATAAGTACTGAATCACGAATATACGGTGGTTCATAGAGCAAAGTCCCAGAGTCTATATGATCCCAGATCCATAAGTACTATATCACGAATCTACGGTTGTTCATAGAGCAAAGTCCCAGAGTCTATATGATCCCAGATCCTTAAGTACTATATCACGAATCTACGGTGGTTCATAGAGCAAAGTCCCAGAGTCTATATGATCCCAGATCCATAAGTACTGAATCACTAATCTACGGTGGTTCATAGAGCAAAGTCCTAGAGTCTATATGATCCCAGATCCATAAGTACTGAATCACGAATATACGGTGGTTCATAGAGCAAAGTCCAAGAGTCTATATGATCCCAGATCCATAAGTACTATATCACGAATCTACGGTGGTTCATAGAGGAAAGTCCTAGAGTCTATATGATCCCAGATCCTTAAATACTATATCACGAATCTACGGTGGTTCATAGAGCAAAGTCCTAGAGTCTATATGATCCCAGATCCTTAAGTACTGAATCACGAATCTACGGTGGTTCATAGAGCAAAGTCGCAGAGTCTATATGATCCCAGATCCATAAGTACTGAATCACGAATATACGGTGTTTCATAGAGCAAAGTCCCAGAGTATAATTATATGATCCCAGATCCTTTAGTACTGAATCACGAATATACGGTGATTCATAGAGCAAAGTCCCAGAGTCTATATGATCCCAGATCCATAAGTACTGAATCACGAATCTACGGTGGTTCATAGAGCAAAGTCCCAGAGTCTATATGATCCCAGATCCTTAAGTACTGAATCAAGAATTTACGGTGGCCCATAGAGCAAAGTCCCAGAGTCTATATGATCCCAGATCCTTAAGTACTGAATCACGAATCTACGGTGGTTCATAGAGCAAAGTCCCAAAATCTATATGATCCCAAATCCTTAAGTACTGAATCACGAATCTACGGTGGTTCATAGAGCAAAGTCTCAGAGTCTATATGATCTCAGATCCATAAGTACTGAATCACGAATCTACGGTGGTTCATAGAGCAAAGTCCCAGAGTCTATATGATCCCAGATCCATAAGTACTGAATCACGAATCTACGGAAGGCTCATAGAGCAAAGTCCCAGAGTCTATATGATCCCAGATCCATAAGTACTGAATCACGAATCTACGGTGGCCCATAGAGTAAAGTCCCAGAGTATATATGATCCCAGATCCTTAAGTATTGAATCACGAATCTACTGTGGCCCATAGAGCAAACTCCCAGAGTCTATATGATCCCAGATCCTTAAGTACTGAATCACGAATCTACGGTGGCCCATAGAGCAAAGTCCCAGAGTCTATATGATCCCAGATCCATAAGTACTGAAGGACTTAAACTAGCACGTGTTACTTCGTTAAATGAGAATAAACATAACCAAAATCATGAAACATATTTAATTAAAAGCATACCTAGTAGCACGGATAACTGTAAATTAGATTCCGTGATAGTGATAAATCGCACCTAGTATTAATTAACTGACGCTGTCTCATCTGCTGCGGTAAGAAGGGTGTAGCCTCCAGTTCATTAGTTAAAGGGGCATATGTCACTCTTGCTTTATTTTCAACCAACAGTATTTTCAAAGCAAGAATCGTTCCATTCTGTTATAATGAAAGTTGAAGTCGATATATGTTCTATACGTATTTTAATTAATTTCAAGATAACGGACTTCCGTAAAGGGAAATAATTAAAATAATTAAAATGTTGCAGTTTAGATTCTTTGATTACACACAATGCATGAAACTGTGTAGCTAATTATCAATGTTAACGAAACTAATCCGCCAAATAACGGCAAAATTGCACTACAAAACTGTTTATCAAAGCTATCCACGTGTTTAGGTCATACAATGGTGTATATTTGCCGATTAAACGTATAGGTTTCTTCACGGGTTCTTAAAATACCCGTGATTGAACTTGAATATGCGTAAAATGAATTATGAATTGGTAACTCTTAATTCGACGCTCCAGGTTTTGGGTTTGGCCTGTCTGGTTAAAGAAGTGTATACTGTGTCGTCTATAATACAAATTTCAGCTTATTTGGTAGGTGTTTAATGAAGAACAAAAGAATATAATTTGTAGAAAACAATACACTTGTGTAGACGTTTTGTTTGTGTTGATGCTTTAGAAACGTGTAAACCAGACTTCATCATTGCCGTGTGTCCCTTTAAAAGTTTTTCTTTTTCATTTTGTAAAGTGAATACAGTTAAATTACTTCTATGGAAAGTGTTTTGTTTTGATGTATGATCATAGATCACGCGGCTATGTATCACCCTAATAGAGTCCTGATTAATTTCTTTCGTTTTGCTTATATCCCTCTCCTTCAAATATGTACAATATACCATTTTATGCCAATAAACGTTATAACTAATAATAAGATATATACTTTATGCGAGTAGAGATAATTAGTTTGAGGTCCAAGCTCATATTATAGCGTTTTGTTTGATTAGGTTGCTGGGTAATTTGGACCCTTGGTGATGGTTTTTGGAGAGATAATTCGTTATATTAGATATATGGTAGTTTCTGTCGCGTCTGTGAGCGCTACCAGACACTGTGTCATTATCATGAGTTCAGACTAGAGTGGATCGGGAATTGGGTATTATATAATAATTATATAGAATTAGAATAAGTGGGGAAAACAGATATAATCACAAACAGTTATAATCACTATGAAAACGACCAACATGCAACAACAACAACAACCACAACAACAACGACGACCACGACGACCACGACGACCACGACAACGACACCACCACCACCAATAACAATAACAACGATAATAATAACAATAATAATAATAATAATAAATATAGTATAGTAGTAGTAGTATGAAATAAAGATAACACATTTGTTTTACGAACATAACTTCAGTTAGTCACTCAGTTCAAACCTTTATTGCCCCGTGTGGTTCTCGGGGGCCCCGTTTGGTCACGGGGCAAAGAATAGGGCCACTGCAGATCCCTTTGGAGGGATAGGCAGAGGGGTAGAATCCCCCCAAATGCATGTTCATTTTATCATTTTTTGTTCATGTTCATTAAAGGTCTTCATCATGATCCCTGCATTGTTTCAGGTGCTATCTCGCTTGCATTAAAAGAGCAGTGGCAGAAAAACAATAACGTGGCTCCAGCGTAATGGAGTTTCTACGATAGAATTTGCAGCAACTCTGCAGTTCAGGGTGAGAAGGTTCTAGGCCCATTTTCCATATTTTATCTCGATGTACATGGAAGATGAGCCTGGCATGTTCATGCTTTTTAGGCGCCATATAACCTTTTCATGTGTTGGTGCGCCTTAAAACCCCAATTCAATTCAATTCAATTCAAACCTTTATTAAAACACAAGCAGACAAATATAACAGCTTAACGATAATGCAGAATGATTGGAAACAATCACACGTATTTCGAAGTAGTTTCGTACAAGATTTTTTGAAATATGTTAATATGGTTTAAAAAGAGGTAGCTTTATATGGGGCTAGAACCATGCACATCCAGGTCAGTAGACAAGTAAGAGACGACACTCTAACGAGCGCAGTTGCTTAGTTGCACCACAACTCGTATTAAATAGTAATAAACAGATTATGTAATTGCTGGGTTCGATTATTGGGAAATAATTCACTCGATGGTAGGCGTGTTTTACATTACAACATGCAATCTGACTGGTTCTGATCGTTCAGCTTGTCAGCTCTCTCGAGTAGTAAAATCTTGTGTTATTTCCAAAGCTTTGTATTTTAGTATATACACATATTTGAAAGATAGAATTTGCCTCATTTTCTTGTCGAAACGAATACTAAGAATATGATGCAGTATGCTTGAATCGAACGCCACTGTGAGAAATCATTATTGAAGATAACGATCTGTTTTATAAGCATGCCTCTTTTTTATGTTAAACTTATAATCTATTACATTTTACGCCTTTCTAGTCTGGTCTGGACTATTTTCTGTTCTATTTTATTATATTCAAGTATGTTTCTGTTCTATATTGTATTGTTTTTGTATTGTATTGTATTATATTGTATTGTATTGTATTGTATTGTATTTGTATTTGTATTCGTATTGTATTGTATTGTATTGTATTATATTATATTGTATTGTATTGTATTGTATTGTATTGTATTGTATCCCATTCCATCCCACCGCACCGCACCGCACCGCACCGCACCACACAGCACAGCACAGCACTGCATTATATTGTATTGTTTTTTTCTGTTCTATATTTATTTTATTGTACTGTATTGCATTTCATTAATGTTTAATCTAGTTTAGTTCGGTATATTCTCTTCTAACATAGTTTTATTATAGTCTAGTCCATTTTTAGTCTAAATATTTGTTTTATACTTTGTGTTTTCATTGAATTTAGGTCAGCAGTATAACTTCAACAAATTAACTCCATTGGAGGTCAACTCGTTGGGCGAGGAGTACGACTACGGTAGTATAATGCACTACGCCAGGAATACATTTGCACGTGCGACGTACGTGGACACAATTCTTCCTCGTAAGAAGCCGGAACTGATCGTGAGGCCGGAAATAGGGCAAAGGGTGCGACTGAGTCCCGGCGATATTGCACAGGCCAAGAAGCTGTACAAGTGTCCACGTAAGTCACACATTATAGTATGTCATAGAAACAACAAGATGCAATACGTGTGGGATGTCAGCAGCAGCAACACCAGCAACATCATCAGCAGTAACAACAACAACAGCATAAGCTGAAGAAACAGTTTAAGCAGTATCAGCTGATAAAAGTAGTAGAAGCAGTTGTTGACAACAACTGCGCATAGTTATACTTGAATGGCGTATATACTATTTGTTTGCTTATATATATATGCTTTTAATGATGATTATGAAGGTATGTAACACATGCTTATGAAGGTATGTAACACAAGATTATTAAGGTATGTAACACACCCTTATAAAGGTATGTAACACACGAGTATTAAGGTATGTAACACACGAGTATTAAGATATGGAACACATGATTATGAATGTATGTAACACATGCTTATAAAGGTATGTAACACACGATTATTAAGGTATGTTACATATGATTATGAAGGTATGTAACACATTATTATGGAGGTATGTAACACATGATTATGACGGTATGTAACACATGATTATGAAGGTATGTAACACATACTTATGAAGATATGTAACACATGCTTATGAAAGTATGTAACACATGCTTATAAAGGTATGTAGCACACGATTATTAAGGTATGTTACATATGATTATGAAGGTATGTAACACATTCTTATGGAGGTATGTAACACATGATTATGACGGTATGTAACACATGATTATGAAGGTATATAACACATACTTATGAAGATATGTAACACATGCTTATGAAAGTATGTAACAAATTATTATGAAGGTATGTAACACATGCTTATGCAAGTATGTAACACATGATTATAAAGGTATGTAACACATGCTTACGAATGTATGTAACACTTACTTATGAATGTATGTAACACTTACTTATGAAGGTATGTAAGCAGCAGCAACACCAGCAACATCATCAGCAGTAACAACAACAACAGCATTAGCTGAAGAAACAGTTTAAGCAGTATCAGCAGATAAAAGTAGTAGAAGCAGTTGTTGACAACAACTGCGCATAGTTATACTTGAATGGCGTATATACTATTTGTTTGCTTATATATATGCTTTTAATGATGATTATGAAGGTATGTAACACATGCTTATGAAGGTATGTAACACAATATTATTAAGGTATGTAACACACCCTTATAAAGGTATGTAACACACGAGTATTAAGGTATGTAACACACGAGTATTAAGATATGGAACACATGATTATGAATGTATGTAACACATGCTTATAAAGGTATGTAACACACGATTATTAAGGTATGTTACATATGATTATGAAGGTATGTAACACATTATTATGGAGGTATGTTACACATGATTATGACGGTATGTAACACATGATTATGAAGGTATGTAACACATGATTATGAAGGTATGTAACACATGCTTATGGAGATATGTAACACATGCTTATGAATGTATGTTACAAATAATTATGAAGGTATGTAACACATGATTATGAAGGTATGTAACACATGCGTATGAAGATATGTAACACATGCTTATGAAAGTATGTAACAAATAATTATGAAGGTATGTAACACATGCTTATGAAAGTATGTAACACATGCTTATGAAAGTATGTAACAAATAATTATGAAGGTATGTAACATATGCTTATGAATGTATGTAACACATGCTTATGAAGATATGTAACACATGCTTATGAAAGTATGTAACAAATAATTATGAAGGTATGTAACACATGCTTATGAAGGTATGTAACACATGCTTATGAAGGTATGTAACACATGCTTATGAAGGTATGTAATACACGATTATGAAGGTATGTAATACACGATTATGAAGGTATGTAACACATGCTTATGAAGGTATGTAACACATGCTTATGAAGGAAGGTATGTAATACACGATTATGAATGTATGTTACACATGCTTATGAAGGTATGTAACACATGATTATGAAGGAAGGTATGTAATACACGATTATGAATGTATGTTACACATGCTTATGAAGGTATGTAACACATGATTATGAGGGAAGGTATGTAATACACGATTATGAAGGTATGTACCACATGATAATGGAAGTATGTAGCACACGATTATGAAGGTATGTAATACATGAAGGTATGCACTACATGTTGTAGTTTCTGAATACTGGTCTCACGTATTGCGCGTATATAGGAACTGCAGGATCACTTTTTCGTGAGATTGTGCTTATCAGAGAGAGAGAGACAGTATTCCAGCGCAACAAGTTACTCTAGAAATGCATCTTCCACATGCGTATGAACGTGTGTGCGTGTTTTGTGTTGGGGTGAGGGATGTGTATGTGTGTGGGGGATGTATGTGGGTGTGGGTGGTTGGGGCGGGGAAGATGCAGTGTAAAGTGAGAGGATACATACTAGTAGTATATTATCCCCTTCCCCAATATTTCCCAAATTATGTGTTGAAACCCAATTGTGAGCTTGTGTCGTACAATCCTTGTATGCTCGATTTTTACCCATGTACTGGCGTTAATGTTGATAAAGGCCACCAGCCCTTACATTTGTTCACCCATGTATTGGCGTTAATGTTGATAAAGGCCACCGGCCCATACATTTGTTCACCCATGTATTGGCGTTAATGTTGATAAAGGCCAACGGCCCATACATTTGTTCACCCATGTATTGGCGTTAATGTTGATAAAGGCCACCGGCCCATACATTTGTTCACCCATGTATTGGCGTTAATGTTGATAAAGGTCACCGGCCCATACATTTGTTCACCCATGTATTGGCGTTAATGTTGATAAAGGCCACCGGCCCTTACATTTGTTCACCCGTGTATTGGCGTTAATGTTGATAAAGGCCACCGGCCCATACATTTTCAAAAACATTTGTTACAATAATATATGCTTTTATTTGTTCAATTCGAAACCAATGACCACAACAAACAAACAAAATAAACAGTGCATAAACTCAGTTATAAGTAGTCAGCTGAGGATGGGAATAGATATTAGTATCACGTGGTATATTCACGTGAGTATCACGTGGGTATATGCGTGCATCTAAAAGGACGTAATTTCTATACAATTATATAATTATAACGAGTATAAAAAAGACGCAACTATGTATAATTAAATTTGGAATCAGTACCTTGAAGAAATTCAAATAATGTTCGTGTTAAAAAACATACCATATGGATTTCGTTTCTGTTCTGTTTCTATTTTTGTTTTTTAAAACGAAATATTAAGAGAGAAAAAGATATTCCCTCTATTGCAGTACACTTATTATTCGCGAATTATGCCGAGATGAAAAATCTGTGATAATTGGTTAAGAAACAGTATGGGGGGACATTAAATATCACTACCGATCTATATCATCTGGATTTGTGTTTAAATTAAAGGCGTAAACATTAGTGCGTGGAACAGATTTTATTTCGGACGTGTGCCAGAACTTATAATTTAGTTTAATATAAATCGCATGCATCGTTTTGCATTTGCGTGCACCTGAGAAAAAAACAAAACTAAAGGTGCAAACACGAATTGAAATGCAAGCAAACAGATGTACAAAACACATTTCCCTACATCTATGTTTACGCCTAGAAAAGCACACCGCATTTACTTTTAATTACAAGTATAAGTACATTTCCTTAAAGCTACTATAGCTGTTTATAAGGCTAATGGGGGCGGTTTAACGTTTGATTGACGGTCACATTCTAGCTTCTTAAACTTTGTTGAAAATACTCACATAAAATGATTTTATAGCGAATCCGTTTCAAGGCTTTACCTGCGATCGACAAAGCAACAATAAAATAGCCGATGCGAGATTCGAACCCATGACTTTCGAATTGACAATCCGTACGCTTTAACACTTTATATATATATATATATTCTTTAATTAATATAGTTATTTGTTTGCAACTTGTTTTTTTTTTTGTCACACTGTTACATGTATACAGCTGCATGTCAAGTTCTTGTCAAATTGTTAATATGTCTGCAATTACATTTGTGTTGACGTAAAACACCATACACACAAACGAACAATCATACAACTATATGTCTAGATCTCGTCACACTGTTACACGTCTACAAATACAAGTCTAGTTCTCATCATACTGGTACACGTCTACAAATACATGTCTAGTTTTGTCAAAAGTACATTGAAAATTAAATGTTAAGGGAAGTTGCTACGACATTTATTATTATAGTAAACAGACATTTATTATTATAGTAAACAGACATTTATTATTATAATAAACAGACATTTATTATTATAGTAAACTTATAGTAAACAGACATTTATTATTATAGTAAACAGACATTTATTATTATAGTAAACAGATTGTGATAACCTGTTGGGAATTCTCGGCGCTCTGCTTGGGATTTAGTTCGTCAGTTATGTTTAAATCATTGCAAACTTAATAAAACATCCACATTCTTCTTTTGATTATTGTAAATATTAAAAATAATGTAAACTATTTTTAAAATTGTATATGAGAACCAACATAGTAGTGTATACACATAAAAGAATATTTTTACAGTTTGTGGCCGAACGTTACAAGAATCCATAGGGATATTTTCCCATTCGCCAAAACCGGAGAAAGAAGAACTGTGCCAATGGAGGATATCTGCCACCCACGGGGAGAAGATAGTGTTGAACATAACAGCCCTGGACCTGCCCATTTCCGGACACACCGGCACTGATGAATGCGACACAGACTATCTAGAAGTCCGGGATGGACATTTTGTAATGTCCAAACTGATAGGTGTGTATACCAATTATTGACCTACATGTATTGCTTCAACGTAAGGGGTGGGGATTAGGGGAGAGTGGGTGAAGTGTTAATTGAGTATCTATACGTACTTGAAAGCCACTTTAAATATACGTGGTATTTTGAGAAGGTGTGATAAGAAGCAAGAAATAGATATATGATGCCTTTAATGTAAGAAATGGACACATGTAATACCTTAATGTGGAGATGGACACATGTAATACCTTAATGTAAGAAATGGACAGATATAATACCTTAATGGGGAGATGGACACATGTAAAACCTTAATGGGGAGATGGACACATGTAATACTTTAATGTGGAGATGGACACATGTAATACCTTAATGTGGAGATGGACACATGTAATACTTAATGGACACATGTAATACTTAATGGACACATGTAATACCTTAATGTGGAGATGGACACATGTAATACCTTAATGTAGGAAATGGACACATGTAATACCTTAATAATGGACACATGTAATACCTTAATGTGGAGATGGACACATGTAATACCTTAATGTGGAGATGGACACATGTAATACTTAATGGACACATGTAATACTTAATGGACACATGTAATACCTTAATGTAGGAAATGGACACATGTAATACCTTAATGTGGAGATGGACACATGTAATACCTTAATGTGGAGATGGACACATGTAATACTTAATGGACACATGTAATACTTAATGGACACATGTAATACCTTAATGTAGGAAATAATATATGGCATGGAAGCGTATATTGTTAAATGTGGTAAATGGATAGATACAATATATCAATGTAGGAAATGTATAAATACAATATATTAATGTAGGAAATGGATAGATGCAATATATTGATGTAGGAAATGGATAGATACAATATATTAATGTAGGAAATGGAAAGATGCAATATATTAATGTAGGAAATGGAAAGATACTATATATTATTGATGTATAGATGAATAGTTATGGGAAATGGCTCTTGAGCACCCTATAACTTGGCATACAGTGCACAATAAGTAGGATACTTATTTAATTCCTTTCTGGAGGTAGGATATATTTACGGTCTTGATAATTGTATACGTCTACTCTTGCAAACTGTAGCCTTTCCGTCTTTTCGTTTATAACGACTTTTTAGCACACCACCTCCTCGTAGAAGCATACGATAATTAATTAATTTGCTGGAGAAGAGCTATATACAGAGTTCTGGAGTCCCTATCCTGGTATGAGTTGTTAAAGGGACATACTGCAATCTTTTTGTGTATAAGCTTTCCTACACAACGTGCTTTTTTTTCAATCAGTAAGATTAATTATTAGAATAGTTCAAAGCAAAATGTTTTGTTTGCATATTACTAACTGTTGATTATATTGCACAATAATATATTTAAACCTATGGTAGAATAATGGAAAAACAACAACAACAAAAAAAAACTTACTCAATTATATTAAAGCAAATTTGAAGTCAAACTTTCAATCTAATTGTAATGTTCGATAACATTTCAAGATTGTGTCCCTTTAATATATATTGATGTTACTATTTGAAATACAATATGTTTAAACTGGCCAGCAAATGTATTTTCTTCAAGTGCTGCAGGCATATGACTCAAATAGATTTCCTTCCGATACCATAAATGTAAACCAATTAAAGTATCATTAGATTGGAAAATAAGATTTTATGTTTATTTTTGGAAAGATGAAATCAGTGGGGATATAAATACAGCTGCTGATTTAATAATTCTGCCCCATCGTAATTAAATCAAAACCGTGTTCTTTAATGATTTAGGATAGAAATGATTCGATCGCTATATTGTATGCTGGGATGCATTAGAAAACGTTTAAACTGAACAATTCAAGGGTTCAACGCAAAACTGATGTATCTTTTTCTTCATTGATATCAAGATACAATGGGGTTGCGTTGATGCTTCGAACTGAAATTAATAATGTAACGAAATTAAGAAAGTATTGAATAAAATCTGGAGCTTTGTTCGTGTTTTCATTATTGTAGGACATTCGGTAGTCTTGATTTTTTAAAAACACACGGCGTCCCGTTAGTTTTCCTTGCATTTGTTCAATCATTAATATTATTTATTAGAATAATTCAAAGCATATTATTTTTACATAATGCCAACTATATGTTATATTGCACCAAAATATATATTAAAAAATTTGGTAGAATAACGAAGACAACTGAAATCTCATTTTTTTATTTAATTTCATGTACTCGTATATGAAAGCAGTTTTAAAGTTAAAATGATACAGGATTATTAAATCGAGGTGCTAATTTTAATGCTTGATATAAAACTCGAGATTGCTATGTGTCCCTTTAAAACAATTTATTTCAAGCGTTAGAAGGATGCCATATTCACACGTGTTTACCATTTCAGGTCGATTCTGCGGCGACAAGTTGCCAGGAACCTTAATTTCATCGGACAGTCGTATGTGGGTAGAATTCAAGACGAAAGGTTTTGGCAAGGGTTTTGAAGCCAAATATGAAGGTATAACGATATTATTAGTTATTAGGATTCTTGACAGGGGACATGGGCTCACATTCCCTGTCTGAAAATTATATTCACCCGAGCCGTTAGGCGAGGGGAATATATATTTCCAGGCAGGGAATGTGAGCCCATGTCCCCTGTCAAGAATCCTAATAACGAATTTGTCATACTTCAAAGTTGTAACCATTTATTTAAGAAAAAAAACAGCCAAAAACACGATTTTATTTTTATTGCGCCAATTTCCCCGTAACGTGCCTCTAACTAGAAATTGTTTACTTTCGTGACGTCATCGCTATAATGTCGTTAAATTTTGCGGATTTTTTTAATAAAATAAACGTATTTTGTCACTATGTCAATGTTTTATTATCTGTAAAATTGCCAAAAAAAATATACTTACGATTATTTCAGGCTTTAACACACAGTGAAAGCGCAGAAAAGCGACAGGAAGGAAACAATCGGCGGTTTCCAAAACGAATCGGCAACGTTATCGTCGCCATTTTGTTTTTGTGTATTTGAGTAATGGGGTACCTTCGGGGAATTCGTCCTATGTTCACGTCTCGAGACGTAGACATGGGCTCATGTCTACGGCGCACTGACCAATGAAATCCTGAGAATTTTCTTTGCAGTATGACAAGTGTTTGTAATAAGCTCAGACAGTTGTTAAAATACACCATAGACTCAATAAAACCGATTCTGCTACTTTATTCTGTTGGTTGTGTTTGTTGCTTCCAAAGGATCACCCTTATCAGTATGTATTATTTATACATCCAACACAATTGGATAACGAATGTTTTATAAGTTTTCTTTCCGAAATACTTTGTCAAAAGTCCGAGTTGCAGCTGATTGAAATATATCCATGTAGTGAATACGAATTACAGTTTGATTTATGGACCTGATTTAAAAAAATCCCTCATATATGAATAATGACTGGTAACTCTGGAAAGCTACACAGCTAATTTAATTATAGCTTACCATTTTCGTGTTTCTGCGATGATTTATAGCTTTTGTTCGCATTTTTTTATTAATGCTAATAAATCATAAACGTCTGTTTCCTGTTCACTTAATCAGCAATCTGTGGCGGAGAGATACACAAGGAACAAGGTCAGCTGACAAGTCCGAACTATCCGGATGACTACAAACCAAACAAAGAGTGCGTCTGGAAGATCACGGTGCCGGAAGATTACTCTGTGGCCGTCAAGTTCCAGTCGTTTGAGGTGAACACAAAAAATGGCGACTTGAAAATAAATATTACTTTGCATATTACTTTATTTTGTACGTACAGTTAATATTAGAATTTACATATATAATGCTGTATATATCTTAAGGCGTACGCTATTAAGAGGTGTGGGTAGTGTTTCCTTTAAAATTACAAATGGTTTACTCCTCCGATTAATTCCTCTTCCGATTAATAGCCCCAGCACATTTTGTTGATATCATAGGTATGTAACTTTTTTGTTCTACATTGACACCAATGTTAACATGTCACATATTAATGATTTACTGCAACTTCAGATCAAGTATGGATAATGCAGCAGTGTAAATTTTGTTCGCCTTTTCGAAAAAAAAAAGACATATGTGTTTCTTTTCCGGCGGCGGCGCCGGCGAAGACGAAGGCATCAACTTACAAGTTTTGCGTTTAGGTCATTTTCTCACAAACGGTATGCACTCGACGTTTCAAACTTTGCTTATAGTTGTATCTTGGGTGGTACATCGCATCGTGAAAAAGCAAATGTGGAAGTGACGTTGACCCTGTGCATCATCTCAGCAAACTGTAAACGCCATTGTTTTTAGTTATTAAAATGTTTACAAACTTTCATTTAAGCATCACTTATCTTTTATTTTTAAATCCCGCTCCCGGTAAGCGAGACATGTGAATCCGCGGATTTCTTGTCATGTAGAAAAATAGTTTTCCACTTGAAAAATCACCAGAAAAAGGTGGGGTCATAAAACATGTAAGAAAGTTCTCTTTTGTTTACTAAACAGGTCAAGGGTACAGCTGTTTGCATTGAAAGTTGCTCATGAATTTATGCGTAGATTCTTTGGAAAAGCTGCATCACTAATCCAGTAAAACATATCAAATCACTTCTTATACATACAACAACAAAATCGAATAGAAATTGGCTATTTTCCACTACTTATAATGCCCATTTACAGCAATACAGGAGGGACTGCTTTTTATTATAGGAACTACATTTGGTTTATATGCAATTGGTGGTTGTAAACCTCATAGATATCACGCTGAAAATAACTAAATTTAAATAACCAAATTAAGAGAACTGTGTTGCTTTTACAAAAATGCTTATTATAGAAATACCATCACTGACGTTTCAATCCCAGTAGTTCTGAGCTTGTTTAGACTCTTTTTGAACTCTGCAGATATTAAAAGGTAAAGTTATAAAGCTGAACAAAAAAAAATGGTTAAAACACAACTTATAGTAATACACGGACAGCTTGAAATGTTTAAATCGCGGCGTCCCGTCATTTTTCTATTTGGCAAATCATTATTAATAACTATTTAAACAATCTAAAGTAAATTGTTTTTGAATATTGCTAGGTGTTGATTATGTTGCAAATTGTAAACCAATAGTAGAAAGAACAATAACGAAGACATAATTGAAAACTCACAGATTTAATTACAATATGTAAGCAGATTTCAAGTCAAAATGATACTGGGTAAATAATAAATGGAAATACTTCAAGATAACACCATGAACTTAAACGTTAACCGCAGTCTGCCTTGTGTTTTCTACTTTTTTCGAAACTCTACTGAAATCCCTGGATTATCTTCGACTCCCGTCGGGGCAGACGATACCCGGAGAATGTTAATACTGCCTAACAGACGAACACTGATCGGGAATGTCAGATACGCTATAACACACTCTCATTCGTGTCTGCACAAGACGTGTTCGCAGATAACGTTTTTGTTTTATCAACAAGCAGAATAGTTGTTAAAAATATATTGTATGGTTTAATTTAACGTTTAAAAGTAAGAGTGTGGTTTGGTGCAGCTTAAAACCTGGTTTAAACCATCAATGTTTTGTCAATGACCGTTCAAGGACGGTACTGCTATTGTCAAATCTGTTATGTTGATGGTGTCGCTTATTTTGCTTTTTTAAAAAATTGTCGTCTGCTTTGTATGCGTGATTTGGATGAATGTGTTTTGTGCCGGCTATATTTCCTGTTCAACTTTATACCTACTTACATTGTATGGTGTATCACATGTTTTATATTGAATGCTTTAAGATTGAAAACCATGACAACTGCGTATATGACTACCTGGAAATCCGTGACGGTCACGAGGACACCTCCCCGCTGATTGGCAAGTTTTGTGGATACAAGATTCCTGAAGATATCAAGTCAACATCCAATAAGCTTTACGTGAAGTTTGTGTCCGATGGGTCCGTACAGAAGGCCGGGTTCGCCGCGAGCTTCGTTAAAGGTAGAATCTAGCAACCCTATTTGCTTTAGTTTGTTGTTGTTTTTAGATTAAATCTGAAAGTACATATTTTAGCTTGGAAACGGGGCATACATTAGCTCTGAATCAATCAATCAATCAATCAATCAATCAATCAATCAATCAATCAATCAATCAATCAATCAATCAATCAATCAATCAATCAATCAATCAATCAATCAATCAATCAATCAATCAATCAATCAATCAATCAATCAATCAATCAATCAATCAATCAATCAATCAATCAATCAATCAATCAATCAATCAAACAAACAATCAATCAATCAATCAATCAATCAATCAACCCTTTACAGCTTAGATAATATTGGGTTGGAAAAGGAATGATGATGAGCAAAAAAACAAAGAATTTTGTTACAATTATGACGAAGAATATGATGATCCTGGAAATGAATAGCATGTTCTTGCATACCGGACAAGGATATCCGCCATTTTACCGGGGCTAGATATTTCCATCTCACCCTAGGGTCTAGATAAAATTCACGCGCGCCAACATCCGGTATGCAGGAAAACATGCAAAACGTTAGTAGCTGGCGGCGTCGACGCACAACATGTCTCTGATATGCAAGAAAAATAATCTATCATGGGTTTTTCGCATATTACGACAATATGATAACGCTCGTCTGTGCAAAGAACATCAGCAACGGTAGTATGTAAGCGCTATAAAACAACCCACCGTATAAATGCAATACCACCAATTCTACTGTCGTCTGTGTATAAATACCAGACATTTGTCCTTATCCGTTTGTTTAATTGCACAAACTAACACATATCAGTACGACTTTCATGTTCATCTTCTAGTACTTTTTCATTAAAACGCTGCGTTTGAAACCTTCAGTCCTCTCACCGCTGCGGGTTTGAATCCCACTGGGAGCTCGACTTGTGAGAAATCATCGATTCTTACAGATATAGGGAGGTAAACAGTACTGTTTTTTCCCAGGAACATGTGGATAGTCTGCCTCCACCACGAAACAAAATTAACCGTCATAGATAGCCTAAAATGTGCTGAAAATGCCACAATTCCAAATGCCAAACGGATTCAGCACTGGAAGCCTACATTAAGCGTAAACACTATTTCGTAGCTACTAACAGTAAGACACTATCACTTAAGCACCTGTTTGTCCATACTTAAACCAGACCTATAGTGTGGATGTGAACTACGGGTGTGAGGGTTGGGGCGTTGTGGGTGGTTGGGGGTGGGGGGGGGGGGGGGGGTTGGAACCCCACTTCATCAATCATTAAGAGACATTAAGAGGTCATATCAAGAGTGTCGTATGTCCCTTTAATTTTGGTGGTTATTTACGACCTCGTGAATGGCCATACTGCACAACTATGCTAATTTAAAAAGGATGATACATGTATAGTTTTTGTGTTTCAAATATAAATGAATATTATGTTCTTCACTTAAAATAACTTGAAACGGACAATGATTTCGGACAAACCGCTCACTTTTTATACAAGTACAGGTATATTTGCTGACAGGAGAGGTTTACACATCATCAAAATTGAACCCTATTAGATCCTGCCATACATTCATAATTATTATTTCAACACTGCTTTATATTTCTATTTTTATATTTTAATTGTTTAGATTTTATACAATATTTGCGACTCGTACCGCCCACAAAAATATCTCTCGATACACTCGTTTATCTGTTCAATAACTATAACATGTAGAATACGATATCGTTTAATTACAATAGCATGTGGCACAGGAAATTGCATCTTTTGATTATTACCTTCTGCTATTATAATTTTTTATGAAGGACTGTAACGGGAAATGATACTGTTGTTTTTCATATGTTTAGGCTAGCAGAGGTGTACACAATGCTTTTAGAACGGTAAATTATTTATTTCACGGTTTGTTTAATGTATTTAGAGTATGACGAGTGTGCCACCGACACACACGGATGTGACCACTTATGTGTCAACACCCTCGGCAGCTTCAAATGCGAGTGTGAGATTGGGTTCGAACTGCATTCAGACGGCAAGAAATGTGAAGGTACGTTCCTATAGAAAAGTTAAGATAAATCTGAGAGGGGTAATCGTCTTGTATGTCATTTGTTATTTTAAACAAGTGTTTCAGCTTCATACAATATTACGTTGAAACTATCGTTGTATACGTCACCACAATAAACCTTCATAAGAAATCACACTTAATGCTAACCCTGCAATCATGAGTGTTTTCGGTACCTGTATACTATATATAAGTATAATAGTTCGAACCGGGTACCAGTCTCCATGGTCCTTGGGAACCAATTACTGAGGTGGGGTTGCTGAATTAAATGAATGCATATAAACATCAAAACAAACAATAAACTGTTTTCTGTTTGTTCACACACCAGATGCATGTGGCGGCTACATCGACCATGCCAATGGTACTTTGCAGAGTCCGTCATTTCCGGAGCTGTACCCTCCAAACAAGAACTGTGTGTGGCAGATAGCTGCACCGGAACAATACAGAATTACTCTGAACTTCACACACTTCGACCTCGAGGGAAACAATGTAAGTATCCTTCCAGACAATCTTTTAAAGAAACTAACTCGCCAAATAACGGCAAAAATTACACTAAAAAACGTTTACCAAAACTCAATCCAGGTGTTCAGGTCATATAATAACGTATATTTGCCGATTAAAAGTATATGGTTTCTTCACGGATCTTAAAATATCCGTGATTGAATATGTCCTATGTATGTAATATTTTGTAAAATATGTATTTGTCACTGGGGGTTTGACTTGGCTGTTTATATTGTGTATATAGCGTTTGGATTCTCAAAATATGTAAGTTATATGTATACCTCGTCGTCAGTCGGTTAAGAAACGGTTTACATATGTTGTGAAATGCGCCTGTTGTCTGGCGGGATGGCTACTTTAAATAACCAAGTTACCAACTATAACAAAGCCGAGTTGCTAACAAATTATTCGTGATTACAATGAACTGAGTTGCTAACAAAGTATTCGTGATTACAATGAACTGAGTTGCTAACAAAGTATTTGTGATTACAATGAACTGAGTTGCTAACAAATTATTCGTGATTACAATGAACTGAGTTGCTAACAAATTATTCGTGATTACAATGAACTGAGTTGCTAACAAATTATTCGTGATTACAATGAACTGAGTTGCTAACAAAGTATTCGTGATTACAATGAAACTGAGTTGCTAACAAATTATTCGTGATTACAATGAAACTGAGTTGCTAACAAATTATTCGTGATTTTTAAAAACAAAATGGTGCTTTACAAAACAATACAAACATGCAGACATGTTGCATGTTTTAATATACATAACATCGTTTACTAGTGTATGAGATGAGGTGAAATGGGGTTAAATGAGGTGAAATGGGGTTAAATGGGTAAATGGGGTTAAACGAGGTTAAATGCGTCCCGTTAGCACATCCTATTAGGTTATATTCGAACAGCAATCTCAGAGGGAGATACATAAAGTTACTGACCAGGGAGCGAACTCATGGGAGATGAATAAAGTTACTGACAAGGGAGCGAACCCATGGGAGATGAATAAAGTTACTGACCAGGGAGCGAACACATGGGAGATGAATAAAGTTACTGACCAGCGAGCGAACCCATGGAAGATGAATAAAGTTTCCCATTGACAAGGGAGCGAACCCATGGAAGTTGAGTGAAGATTCCCACTGACCAGGGAGGAGCGAACCCATGGAAGATGAGTGAAGATTCCCACTGACCAGGGAGCGAACCCATGGAAGATGAGTGAAGATTCCCACTGACCAGGGAGGAGCGAACCCATGGAAGATGAGTGAAGATTCCCACTGACCAGGGAGCGAACCCATGGAAGATGAGTGAAGATTCCCACTGACCAGAGAGCGAACCCATGGAAGATGAGTGAAATTTCCCACTGACCAGGGAGGAGCGAACCCATGGAAGATGAGTGAAGTTTCCCACTGACCAGGGAGCGCGCCAATGGAAGATGGGTGAAGGGAACCAATGGAAGATGAGTGAAGTTTCCCACTGACAAGGGAGCGAACCCATGGAAGATGAGTGAATATTCCCACTGACAAGGGAGCGAACCCATGGAAGATGAGTGAAGTTTCCCACTGACAAGGGAGCGAACCCATGCAAGAAATTGCTTGTAATATCATTAATTTTAGGAAGTTTGTATTTGCAACATAATAATTATTATGTTGTTACGAATATTTCTCTTATATAAGCTTTATGTTTTAATTAACTGTTATTAAAATAAAATTCTTCTGTAGTGGACGTTAATACAATTGTCATTAATTAAGTGTTTTCATATTGTCCGAGTTATTGGTCCTCGGACTGTCAGTATTGGACCAATAACTGGACCAATATAAAAACCTTTAATTAATAACATTATAATCATACTAATATGACGTTGTCGTTCAACAATTTAGGGACATTCGGCAATCTTGAAGCATGTATCAAGAATCAACACCAGCTCCTCGATTTATCAGTTCCAGTATCGGCTTGATTTAAAACCTAAGACTATATCATTAAATTAAAATATAATTAAATATAAAGCAAATAAATAAACAGTTTGAAAACTGTCTTTGTTATTTTACAATAAATTTAAACATATTGGCCCAGTTGTTCAAAGAAGCTAACGAGAGTTTACCTGTTAAGTTAACGATGTATTCGAACAACTGGGCCACTGTTAAAGCCATGTAATCAACACTTTTTTGTTTTAATTTTCAACCAACAATTTGTTGATCCATTTATTCTCCCCGTCATTGGTCGGGGAGGGCCATCCTCCGATACGCCTTGCAATATTGTATGTATTAATGTATGAACAATACAAAACATTAACAGAAGTCTTAAATAATTCGTCAGGTCATGGGTAAGATTTGTTTTTTAATACTTTTAGTTGGTTGCAATAGAGTCGTAACCGTATTAATGTTAGAAACATCGTTTACAGAGCTGTCAATTTAGTTAATGTAATCAATAATTAGTAATATGTAAAACAAAATAAACACCCAAAAATCTTTGCTGGCCCGTAGCCAGCCCTGAAATGTAACCGAGGCAAATCCCTTCCTAGAGGAGGTCTGAGGACATATTTTCCCCGGGATTTTTTTGATTTCTACATCTGATTTCCTGCATTTTAGTGCATTTCATGGCCAGATTTTCAGTTTTAAGTTTGACAAATACCTTCAAGTCTATTTCAAAATTTAATTGAAATTCCATTAGAATGCCTACTTCAATGTTTGGTACCTTTCCAAAATTCTACAAGGTAACCGCCTCGATGTGCCTCAGTGTAGCAGGCCTTGAACTATTTACCTAATGATTAATACTGATTTGCTACCGTGCAATGTAAATAGAAAAAACGAGCGTAACGACGCGAGTTTTACAATATCAATATGTGTCCCTTTAAAATAATAACTGTTAGTCGCAAATAGCTTCTCCAGAACAATTCAGAATCACTCGAGGGAAATAGTGTACGTGTGGATCCACAGCTGTTATAAGTAATAAATAGGTAAATGTACTGTAATAAGTATTGCGTAATATCGTTAAGGAGATTACAGGGCCATACGTATGAGATTTAACTGATTATTTTAATGATATTATCAACAATAATTGCTTCCACGTAAGCTGGAGTCATTACTTGCCTTTGATTGATGCATTTCTGATATAGTAGGTGGGTCATTCTCATTACTTTAATTTATTTTTTATAAAAGCTGATTGCTTATTTTGTTTCACGTTTATTTCAGCAAAACTGCGAGTACGACTCTGTGCGCATCACGAGCGGCACGAGTCCTGACGCCGTGGTGAACGGTGTTCACTGTGGGTCGACACTGCCAATGCCCATCACGTCCGAGGGTAACACCCTCACCATAGAGTTTAACTCGGACAACTCGGTGCAGAAAACTGGATTCAACGCGTTATTCTTTACAGGTAGCCCAGCACATTAAATATAAACTTTAGTTACTTGTATATCTATTACGAAAAAGAGATACAAATCACTCTAGATGGCGCGGATGACAGCCTTGCTTGGTATTGATGTGAGAGGAAAATGGAAAACCCAGGGGGAAATCCACTGTGCGAGCAGGCTACCACCGTATTTTTTCACTCAAAAAGCCCCGACGGGGAATCAAACCCGGGTTGCATTGGTGAAAACCGAGCACTCGACTGCACTAACCGGACAACCCCGTCAAATTGTGTTTGTCGTTTGTTTTTTGGCCGCCTTACATTAAACTATCTGCCCTTTGTCAAAGTATACTGATTTTATCAACAATTCAGTCGTTAATTGCATGTTTAAGATAACATTTTGTATACTTTTCATTCACGTTCTTTTTTTTATCAGATAAAGATGAGTGCGCTGTCAACAATGGCGGGTGTCAACACATTTGTAAAAATACCGTGGGCAGTTATGAATGTGCCTGCCATAATGGCTTCACACTGCATGAAAACAAACACGACTGCAAAGAAGGTATGGACATTTTTGTTTCATGTATATTTTTGGTAATAACACTGTACCTTTGGCAGTGGTCTATACGTGATCTAAATGCAAATAGAACAAGCGTTTGATAAAACATGCAAACAATCTAAACAATACAGAAAATACCCCATCTGATGTAGTGGTTTTAAAACCTCGACTGTAATTGAATTGAATGGGGCAGAACTACAGAGTTGCTGCAAATCACTCCATTTACGCTGGAGCCACGTTTATTGTTTTTTTGCCACTGCTCTAGTGATTTGAGCGAGATGGCACCTGAAACAATGCAGCGGTCATGATGAAGACCTTTAATGAGCATGAATAAAAGATAACAAAATGAACATGAATGTGTGTGTGTGTGTGAGGTGTGCGGTGTGTGTGTGTGTGTGTGGGGGGGGGGGGGGTCTACCCATCTGCCTACCCCTCCAACGGGATCTGCAGTGGCCTCATTCTTTGCCCTGAAACCACACGGGGCCTTGATTGTAAATGATCGTATCTAATATAATTATCTCATCAAGGGACGAATTTCGCTATATAACATCATTACTTGCTGTATGTAACGTGAATTCTTGGAACTTTCGACTTTTTCTACACTGTGTCTGTTTTTAGATATATGTTTTTATATAGCAACGCTGATTCTTTGTAATAAATGCACCCATCATACTTCATATCAGTCAGTACAAACGGTTCTCAGCTGTGTTCAAGATTTTTAATGACTAGATGTTAACTATTAAAACATATAGCATGTTTTTCTGCAACCGTGGCCATCTTGTAAACTTGATCACCATGTACCATGTCAAGATATGTTTAGACGTAAAGTTTGTATTCTGTATGCAGGCGGATGTCAACACGAAATCGACGATCCTTCTGGTGAGATTAGTAGCCCCAACTGGCCCGATTTCTACCCCAGCAGAAAGGATTGTATATGGCACTTCTCCACGGTCAATGGCCACCGAATCAAGATAATATTTCAAAACTTCGAACTTGAGCAACACCAAGAATGTACCTACGACCATATTGAGGTTTTTGACGGCAACAATATAAACTCCCGTAGTTTGGGTCGGTTCTGTGGCGCCAAAATCCCGCACCCAGTGACCTCCACCGGAAATGAACTGTATATGGTGTTCTACTCGGACGCGTCTGTGCAGAGGAAGGGGTTCCACGCTACGCATACAACAGGTAGGTCAACGCTAAATTGATCGCATTAGTTAGCAAAATTTCGATCAATTTATGAAATCTTATCTGGAATGAATGTAGAAGGAATCCAAACTGACGTCATATTAACATGGCGGCACACTAGATTTCCGCCAAAAGGCATTTACAGTCAAAATCAATATCATCAACGTTCTGCAATTTCATTTAGCCGATTGTTCTATTTATTTATCACATATAACATGCGGTATGGGAGTGTAATAACACCATTCAATATTTTCGATATTACACTAATGGTATAACACAACGTTAATGACGTCAAGGGCGTCACGTTAATGTACGTTTTCTGACGTTATGTGACGTTATAAGTTATGTAATAAATAGAATCTCACATTCGTGGTAATTTATGATCACTCATGTAAGATCCTCTATATATATGTTTAAATGGAAACGCTGATATAACCTTCATTTGTATTGTAATAACAAACAAGCAACGCAAAGCATACATCTCAACTCGTGTGGCTAACGGTCATATTGTTTGTAAAGCAACACTGCACTAGTTTCAGTCTTTTTGACTTCCGGCTAACAAAATGACAAGATTTTAAACTGTACAGTAGTCCTTCGAAATACATACAAGGCATGATCCCGAAGAATAAAGGGATTGGCCGACTACATGTGATTGAATCGTTTGATCATATCTGAAATAAATTAAAATGGGTACAATTAATAAATTGATTGTGTTGTTTATTAGTCGGATGTAATGAACTTCATAATTAAGGCCATATTTCGAGCCTATGGTATTTGTGTGTGTGTGGGCTGTGATTTTTGGTCTAAAAACAATTAAGAAATACCAGATAAGTTTTGTATTCAAAGCTAAATTATACATATATTTCTTCATTAAAGTATATTACAAAGTGTTGTTAAGCTATTCTTGCCCTCAATATAGGCCTCAATATAGCAATGCTATACAAAATATTAAAAAAAGGGCGGGCCTCAATTTATATACCTAATCAGCCATGAAGCGTGCTGGCTGTAAATGACCAAGTAGCGTTGGGAAATGTGTCCATGAGAGTTCTGAACCATGATTTAGTTGTTATTACAATGTATGATATCCGATCTCAAAGGAAGAGAGCATAATAATGTTCGAATATAATATGTCTGACTGCTGCCTGTTCCTGCGCCAATAATTAATATTAATACTAGGGCATTTGCATACAAGCCAAGAATACATCTCTCGAATAGACAAATATGAGTTACTATAACACTCATATTGGTTTAGTTAAACAATTCGCTTACTGTTGCGGTATTAAAACGGCATGACACACATGTCCTATGGAATGGCCTTTGTACTGTATTATGACATGACATGCATACTGAACGTGACATGACACTGGTTGTATATGACGTGGCGTATATAGTAGTATATAGAGAGTGCATCTTGACATTCAACAGAATACCTGCCAAGAACATAGGCATCTAGAACACACAGATTCAGCTTTGACCATCTGTCCCGTATTTAGTTGACATACACCGCAAATTTTGAGCTGTATTAAGATTTCAGCTTGGCAAATATCTAAATATTGAATGCTCTCGTTAGGTATTATCGAAGACAGATCGAGGTCTCAGCGCAAATCTATTCTAACCCCATAATATAAAGAAGATAGAATAGTGTTGCGCTGAGCCCTAGACTGATATAAAGATAGAATAGTGTTGCGCTGAGCCCTAGACTGATATAAAGATAGAATAGTGTTGCGCTGAGCCCTAGACTGATATAAGATAGAATAGTGTTGCGCTGAGCCCTAGACTGATATAAAGATAGAATAGTGTTGCGCTGAGCCCTTAGACTGATATGGGTTGTAATTCGAACGAATCGCCTACAGATAGTTAACAAAAATCCACCTTCAAACCTCAAAAGGGGGTGGGAACTGTCACAACTCAAAGCTGATATACATACAAGCGTCGCTCATCATAAAACCAAAAAGATGGCGAACACATATTTAAGCGAAAGAAAACAACACCACCGTTCACGTTCGTTCTGCGACTTTGTAAGAGTGTTGTTTTAATATGGCCATTTATTATTCCGCTGCCGAAACAATATTTGAAATATAACTAAACTCTACCCTGACACTAACCTGTTCTATTTCAGAATGTGGTGGACGCCAGTTGGCCGGTGAACAGCAGAACGTGTTGTTCTCCATGCCGCTACGGCGACCAGAACTACGACAATAAGCTGGAGTGTGATTGGTGTGTTAGAGGCTCGCGAGGGATATAAGATTGACTTCTACTTCAACGCGTTCGAGATAGAGGACGAAACTGACTGTGGGTAAGCAACTTCATAACAATGAACTCTCAATACTTAGTTGTCCCACGCTTTGCAACAATCGTAAAATTCTTCCATCTGGCCGTTTCCTATATATTCTCTTAAACCGCTGAGAGGAATTCAACCAAATATGGTGTTTGACTTCCCCACTTGATAACGGCGTGCAATGAAACTTGACAAGGCTCACAGTGTTCTCAGGCGGTTCAAACGTTTAAATACACTAACAAAACACTGTTGCAGTGTAATATTAATTACGGCTCCCCCACACAAAGTGTGGTAGGGGAGCCATATTGTTTTTTGTGCTTTCTGTCTGTCTGTCTGCGTGTCTGTAGGTCTGTGTCTCAAACGATGTCCGATCAATAACTAGAGAATGGTTGGACCTAGGGTCCTCAAACTTGGAAGGATGGTTGGTCATGACAAGTAGATGACCCCTATTGATTTTGGGGTCACTAGGTCAAAGGTCAATGTTGCGGTGACATTGACTATCAAAACGATGTCCGATCAATAACTAGAGAATGGTTGGACCTAGGGTCCTCAAACTTGGAAGGATGGTTGGTCATGACAAGTAGATGACCCCTATTGATTTTGGGGTCACTAGGTCAAAGGTCAATGTTGCGGTGACATTGACTATCAAAACGATGTCCGATCAATAACTAGAGAATGGTTGGACCTAGGGTCCTCAAACTTGGAAGGATGGTTGGTCATGACAAGTAGATGACCCCTATTGATTTTGGGGTCACTAGGTCAAAGGTCAATGTTGCGGTGACATTGACTATCAAAATGATGTCCGATCAATAACTAGAGAATGGTTGGACCTAGGGTCTTCAAACTTGGAAGGATGGTTGGTCATGACAAGTAGATGACCCCTATTGATTTTGGGGTCACTAGGTCAAAGGTCAATGTTGCGGTGACATTGACTATCAAAACGATGTCCGATCAATAACTAGAGAATGGTTGGACCTAGGGTCCTCAAACTTGGAAGGATGGTTGGTCATGACAAGCAGATGACCTCTATTGATTTTGGGGTAACTAGGTCAAAGGTCAAGGTTGCGGTGACATTGACTATCAAAACGATGTCCGATCAATAACTAGAGAATGGTTGGACCTAGGGTCCTCAAACTTGGAAGGATGGTTGGTCATGACCAGTAGATGACCCTATTGATTTTGGGGTCACTAGGTCAAAGGTCAAGGTTGCGGTGAAACTATGTCCGATCAATAACTAGAGAATGGTTGGACCTAGGGTCCTCAAACTTGGAAGGATGGTTGGTCATGACCAGTAGATGACCCCTATTGATTTTTTATTTTTTTTTATTTAGATTTTTATTTTTATTTTTTTTTTTAATTTAGATTTTTTTTTTTAAATATTTTTTAATTTTATTTTTTTGTTTAATTTTTTTTTTATTATTATTTTTTTTTTTTTTTTTTTTTAATTTTTTTTTTTTAATTTTTTGCATAAGAAGTTTTAGGGTCGGCCCTTTAAAAAATAGGGTCGGTCGGGTTACTTGAACCACACCTATTTTTTTATGTGGCCTTACTGATACAGATAGTAGATACAGTCACAGGGATATTGAATATCAAAACGATCTCAGATCAATAAAGAACAGTTGGACCTAGAGTCGTCAATTATGTCTGCTCGGGCGAGTGGGGGAGCCATACGTTTTTGTCCCATGGACAATAACAATTTCTAGTTTTTCCATGATTTCTCACATAATTTGGTATATATACTCGTCTATGAAAGACAAACAATATATCAAACGTTTTTGGTGGGGTTGGGCGTAGGTAATCGGTGTCATGTTTTTAATTACGTCTCAAATTGTGTACGAGTATGCTTGTGAAGCTATCCGTATTATACATATTTGTATTTCAGCTACGACAATGTTGAGGTGTTTGATGGATTGCATGATACAGATACTCTGATTGGTCGATACTGTGGCAGCAATGTAAGTACATGATACAGACACTCTGATATGTCTACTGTGGCAGCAATGTAAGATACACTCTGATAGGTCGATACCGTACGGACAATCTGATAGATCGATACTGTGGCAGCAATGTAAGTAAATGAAACGGACACTCTGATAGGTCGACACTGTGGCAGCAACGTAAGTACATGAAACGGACACTCGTATAGGTCGATACTGTGGCAGCAATGTTAGCCCATGATACGGACAATCTGATAGGTCGATACTGTTGCAGCAAAGTAAGTACGTGATACGGACACTCGTATAGGTCGATACTGTGGCAGCAATGTAAGTACATGAAATCGATACTGTGGCAGCGACGTAAGTACATGAAACGGACACTCGTATAGGTCAATACTGTGGCAGCAATGTAAGCCCATGATACGGACAATCTGATAGGCCGATACTGTGGCAGCAAAGTAAGTACATGATACGGACACTCTGATAGGTCGATAAATACTGTGGCAGCAATGTAAGTACATGATACAGCCACTCTGATAGGTCGATACTGTGGCAGCTTTGTAAGTACATGATACAGACAGTCAAATAGGTCGATACTGTGGCAGCAATGTAAGCACATGATACAGACACTCTGATAGGTCTTTACTGTGGCAGCAGTGTAAGTTCATGATACGGACACTCTGATAGGTCGATACTGTGGCAGCAAAGTAAGTACGTGATACGGACAATCTGATAGGTCGATACTGTGGCAGCAATGTAAGTACATGAAACGGACACTCTGATAGGTCGATACTGTGGCAGCAATGTAAGTACGTGATACGGACAATCTGATAGGTCGATACTGTGGCAGCAATGTAAGTAAATGAAACGGACACTCTGATAGGTCGATACTGTGGGAGCAACGTAAGTACATGAAACGGACACCCGTATAGGTCAGTATTGTGGCAGCAATGTAAGCCCATGATACGGAAAATCTGATAGGTCGATACTGTGGCAGCAAAATAAGTACATGCTACGGAAACTCTGATAGGTCAATACTGTGGCAGCAACGTAAGTACATGAAACGGACAC
This sequence comes from Cyrtodaria siliqua, assembly GCA_037043455.1. Lineage (NCBI taxonomy): Eukaryota > Metazoa > Mollusca > Bivalvia > Adapedonta > Hiatellidae > Cyrtodaria > Cyrtodaria siliqua. Next base: position 65,347 of record JAWPHD010006659.1, on the reverse strand, counting down.
TCTGATAGGTCGATTCTGTGGCAGCAACGTAAGTACATGATACGGATACTCTGATAGGTCGATTCTGTGGCAGCAATGTAAGTACATGATACAGCCACTCTGATAGGTCGATACTGCGGCAGCAAAGTTAGTACATGATACGGACACTCTGATAGGTCGATACTGTGGCAGCAATGTAAGTACATGATACAGCCACTCTGATAGGTCGATACTGTGGCAGCTATATAAGTACATGATACAGACAGTCAAATAAGTCGATACTGTGGCTGCAATGTAAGTACATGATACGGACACTCTGATAGGTCGATACAGTGACATCAATAAGTAATAATATGATACAGACACTCTGATAGGTCGATAATGTGGCAGCAATGTAGCCAAAGTAATAACAATGCAAGAAGTTCACAATAGTCTTTAATGCGAATGAGCAATTACCCGAATCGCACAGATAAAAGCGTAAAAAAAACTTAACATGTTTTGTAAAATTTCTGAACAACAAACGAACAATTTGCTTTACATGTCGTAACAGTTTATTATTCGCTGGCGGACTTTTCTGCTTGGCATCGATCACAAATAACTAACCAATCAACCAACCGTTCTAGCGCGATTAGAAAAATGTGTGTACAATTAAATTTCTCAAGATAATGTTTCCGGCGAATGTAATGCTTTTATTAACGATTTCTTGCAGGTACCCCCAGAGATCTCATCTACAGGTCAGTACCTGCTCGTCAGATTCCGATCAGACGACACCATCAATTGGAAAGGTTTCTCCGCGGTGTATATCGAGGGTGGTCGGGCGTACCAACATGTATCCAATGTCAACGCTGTTCCGTTACCCTTCCAGACTTAAATAGTTCTAGGTTTGATCTGTTAAAAAAGATATAATAATAATTGTCCATTACGTGATTGTGTTCCTCAAGGAAAATGTCGTCTGGAGTAAGCCTAAACGCGCTGTTTCCCCATGGTGATGAAGAGGCGTTTGACGCGGTATATGGAATTATGGACAATACATTAGCAAACAGATTGTTGTGTTTGTTTGTAACTGTACTTATTTAAAATAATATTTAACAATGTTCTTTACTGTGTATATAATGTACGTTTTTTGTACATGCACGTTATCTACATGTGCTATTAGCAGTTTATGGTTTCGGTCAGGCCATGAACGTGTATTTTCTTACCTTGGTTTTTCTCTGTATTCGCGGTAAAATTATAAAATGGCGAAACCGGAAGACAAGTTAATTTTGGTTTAAAAGCGGGAGACCGTCCCTTCATACACGTTCTTGGTCAGGTGTACAGGTAGGCACGAAATCGAGATTCCATCGTCCATGTCACCGAATGGAGAAACTAGAAGGCGAAACTAGAAAACCAACAATTCCCGAAACGAATGAAGGCACACAGATGGAAGTAAAAAAAGACAAAGTGACAAATGCGAAATGAGGTTGATATTGTGCAGTATTTGTTGATCGTAGATGTTATTTAGCGTATTAATATTAATTGTTGTATATTGTGTATATAGAACTACAACGGCCAGTTCTTGCCATATGAACAGGCATTTTGATTTCTTGTTTGACGGTAGTATTGTCGGGAAAAAAAAACGAATTTTAATTACCTCCATTATTTTATACGCATATATGGAAGATTTATTGGAAATAAACTTATTGAAATTATGAGATGTTACTCGTTTTGTCAAGCTGGTTTTAATCGCCGCCTTTGTCATGTACATTGTAATCGAATATCGTCATAGCAGAAAAAGAAAACAGTTTACGACTTCAATGGCCCGTAAAAGTCGATCAGTTGCACAGGAATCGGTCTTACAACATTCGTTACGGCCCTATACGGATACTATCCGTCTACTCTACTAGTAACCAATACGCATCTATGATCCAAACATAAGGCATAAATGTCAAACAGAAAATGTAGCATTCACACAGAACAAAGTCAACCAAAAAAACAACGTATTCAAAACAAACAACAATGATGAGGAAAAATAGAAACAAAATGTTCGATACCACAAACACAATAGGATTGCCAATAACCTTTTCGGGGCAGTCATTGGAAAAACGCGCTGGGGATTTAAAACAGGCTCTAGGATGCACTAAACCTCACACTTATCATATTGCCTTCCCGATTAATCGAGGCAGTGTAAATAAAACATCTCCGCCAGGTTCCATCCTCTAACAAACTAGGCAGCATTAATATGCAACATAACATAAAGATGATCATGTATATATGAATACAAAACAAACGCCTAGAAATATACGAAGCAAGTACTCTTTGACCTGGCAGAAGTCAGAGCCACCGAGTTTCGTTTGACTATTACTCATCTAGATGGAATGAATAATCGAAGGCTTTTAATGACTTGGAATGGGAGCTAACGAACAAACTTAACCAGAATCAAGTTTTGGAAGTATTTATTTTCTAAATGCCATTAGGCCAGATTGGCCCATGAGGCAACATATTTACTATATAAAATATTTACTATACAAACATAGAGTCACATGACTGATGATCAAAACATACATTCATCAAAATACAAAAAATGAAATCCCACAGGGATTTGTGCCTATTAAAACATATTATTTGGAACACTATTAAATAATATTCCTGGAAGAATATACATACCGAGAAAATTAGTTTATCTTAGCAAACATCACGATACAAAGAGACTGCTTCAGTGTTTGTGCATATCCATAATTAAGAAGAAAAAAAAAGAAAAAATAGATTTACTTGGGAGAAGGAAAATATAGTCTAATTATTATATAATAATGCATTACGTAATTTAAATGCTTTGAGTATAAACAATCCAAAATTAAAGACTTCCCTTTTTAACAGCATTATAAATTTGAACATACTTGGCCGTTGGAAACAAATGCTTGATACGTATTTCTTACGTAAATCATTATACAATGGACAACATAAAACAAAATGATTCTCGTCTTCGAGCATGTTACAATGTCTACATCGTCTCTCCTCTATATGAACTCTATTTCTGGACCATCTGCCCATTTCCACTTCTAATCTATGCGACGATACACGAAGTTTTGAAATGGATTGACGTGTGCATTTACTCTTAACAATATTTAAGTAAGGTTGTAGCTCAAAATTTGAAATATTTCGGTAAAACAACGCTCTGGATGAATCAATTAATCTTGTATTCCATTCTTGTATAAAAACATCTTTCAAACGTTTGACAAGACGGACCTTTTTGGCACTCAAAACAAACTGAATTGAATTGAATTGGGGTTTGAAGGCGCACCAACACTTGAAAAGGTTATATGGCGCCTAAAAGGCATGAACATGCCAGGCTCATCTTCCATGTACATCGAGATAAAATATGGAAAATGGGCCTAGAACCTTCTCACCCTGAACTGCAGAGTTGCTGCAAATTCTATCGTAGAAACTCCATTTACGCTGGAGCCACGGTATTGTTTTTCTGCCACTGCTCTTTTGATGCGAGCGAGATAGCACCTGAAACAATGCAGGGATCATGATGAAGACCTTTAATGAACATGAACAAAAAATGATAAAATGAACATGAATTTGGGGGGATTCTACCCCTCTGCCTACCCCTCCAAAGGGATCTGCAGTGGCCCTATTCTTTGCCCCGTGACCAAACGGGGGCATCCGGGAACCACACGGGGCTCAAAACAAATTAAAGCATGAATAAAAGTTCGTAACTGACGATATTTCTTTTGAATTTTCGCTGATACTTTTCTGTACGGAGGTGTGCGGTGTCATAGTGGTTCGGATGGTAAATAATATCTGATGCTGTTGGTTTTTTTTCAAGCAAGCATAAAACAGTGAAATGAGGAGTGTACAATTATTGAAAGACAAATTTAAGTATGAATAAAAGTTCGTAACTGACGATATTTCTTTTGAATTTTCGCTGATATTTTTCTGTACGGAGGTGTGCGGTGTCATAGTGGTTCGGATGGTACATAATATCTGATGATTTTTTTTTCTTCAAGCAAGCATAAAACAGTGAAATGAGGAGTGTACAATTATTGAAAGAGATGGCCGCGGCGGCCAGAATCTCGAGACGTCCAAATGAATAGGTATAAGTAAACAAAAAATAAAATATGTCAAGATTGGTAAGTGTGACCTGAAAGTGTCAATAATATGCAGTTTTTGTATTCATTTTAACACTATCCAGACACAAACTGTATTAGAATTATTTATTAACCACAGAGCCAAGAAGTATGGTGTATTATATCTCTGCTATTAACTGATAAACACTAAAAAAACTAAGTCAAAACTATAGGTCAATTGCAATGTAAATGTCGATAATCCCTCCATAATTATGTATACAAGTGCTTGAAAAATATCTTAGGAACTGAGCTATATGTATGCAACTGCAAGTTTTATTAGAAACAAAGTTCAAAATGTAGAGCAAGGTAAATCACTACGTTTACGAGTAATGTCTGGGAAAATATTTATAATTTCTCGACAAATGCCACAACATTTTCTGTACTAAGGTCAATATACAATTATTGCCTTTTGATGAGGTCGATACTATACAATTATTGCCTTTTGATGAGGTCGATACATGGTTTTATCGACCCTACGTCCTCGGTCAATATGCCTTTTCTCGGGTCGATAGTCCTCGGTCAATATGCCTTTTCTCGGGTCGATAAAACCTTGTATAGACCGAATTCAAAAGGCAACAATAGTTTTATTATAAAATCAAAAAAATAAAGAAATTTACCGCCGTAAATGTTGCCCTTTTAGTATTATCGGCATCTCCATTTTTTATTATTTCTTTTTTTCATCAGCTGTCATTTTCTTGATCCCGATGACGTCATTATATTGTACATTCGTACCTATTCACGTTCGCTCGCGCATTTTTATTTTAGCTACGCCTTTGAGTCAATATGAAAAGTCAATATACATTTCTCAGGTCAATACGTCTTTTTAGCAGGAATCATGTTACCAGTCTTGATCCAATAGAATTTCTTTAATTTTTTGATTTTATAATAAATGGTTTTATCGCCCGAGAAAATGCATATTGACCTCGGACTACTTTAATTTTTTGATTTTATAATAAATGGTTTTATCGACCCGAGAAAAGGCATATTGACCGAGGACGTAAAAATTAAAGAAATTTACCGCCGTAAATGTTGCCCTTTTAGTATTATCGGCATCTCCATTTTCTATTATTTTCTTTTTTCATCAGTTGTCAAAAAAACAAACCTGTCGGCTGAAATTTTGTTGATCCCGTTGACGTCGTTCTATTGTACATTCGTACCTAATCACGTTCGCTCGCGCATTTTTATTTTAGCCACGCCTTCGAGTCAATACGAAAGTCAATATATATTTCTCAGGTCAATACGTCTTTTTAGCAGGAATCATGTGACCAGCCTTGATCCAATAGAATTTCTTTAAATTTTTGATTTTATAATAATGTGAAGTATGGCCTTCTTTTGATTAGAATGTTAAGTGGAGTAGGTCAATATAGTAACATGCATGGCGTATGATTACAGTAGGGTAAATAGTGCTTTACAAACTGAGCTAGACTCAAACGTTAACGTATTATTTAAACGAAAGAAAATCCAGAATGTAGGTCAAAGTGGTGATATGTGTGCATGTTTAACGTTTGAATGATTGTATAATTCTCTTTAACATGCGTCTGTGTACGAGGTGTTTATTGGCGACGTGGAAATGGAGCTAATGACCATGCCTAACCGGAATCAATCAAATGTAACCAGTACATTCAGTGAATTCATATTCCCCACATGTGGGTAAATTGAACTGAAATCTGAAGCTTTCGCTGAAAGGCGGTGTTTTCCCAATATGTGTGTGGGGTTGGCGGAGTTGGGCGGGGTAGAGTGGGCTAGGTTGATGATGTGGTTCTAAGATGTGAAGAACTCGTTACAGAAAGGGTATATGGCATATCTTTAATGTGTTTTAAGACCGAACATCACAGTAGATGAAAGGGAAATCATGGAAAATCCGGAATGGAATCGGGAGACAGAAGTTGTGCACAGATTTTCATTTAACGATTAAGGTAAAATGGGCATAAGTCATGAACAAATAATCCGACCAGAACACTATGAAACTATGTACATACCATCCGTTATTAATAAAAAAAAAACGAACTTAACTCGGGTGTGCATACAATCCGTTTTTTTAAATAAAAGTCACAAACCAAACTCAGGTAATACGCCTTTGATTATAGCGCCCACAAAAATGAAATGTTCATGTTGGCATGATACCACAGTCATCCTGTAAAAGTTGCACATACAAGATTAACCCTGCAATCATGAGTGTGAATTCGGGGACCAGTAGACTATACTGCGTCAGTGACATGTACTTATGTCTATGATTACACCCACGATCCAGCATACAAGTCAACGTCCACACTATTTTTGCGTTATTAAAAGTTTAGTTTACTAATATTTTATTGCAGATATGTTACAATACATCAATTCAACATCATGGATTGAACTACAAGCTATTAAAAGTGATATTAAATGCTATTACATGTATGTAGGGGCTATTAATCAGTAACTTAGCGCGTAAGCGGACATATTACCACAATCACGGTACTGACAATATGTCATTTACGATCCCTTTTGTCGTTTTATCTCGGCATGACCCAGTGGACGTGAAACCCCGGAGGACCCATGTTTAAGCCTCATCGACGCCAAATATTCGTCGGTGCGTTCTTGGGCAAGACACTTTCCCTTAGCCCTGTTGGTTGGACAGGGATGTAAAACAGGCGGTCTCGTGTATTTGAGTCTATTTTCCGAAAAGGAACCTTTAATAAGTTTAGACAGAGATCTAAGACATAATGGTTTAGCGTCCTATTCTGGAACTATTCAAACACGCCAGCATGCGGTTGCCCTTATATTCGCTATTGACGTTGACCTTTCAGCGTTCAATCTACTTTTTTTTTTTACATTCATAACATTTTCAGTGGGAGCATGCCACCGTACCACCGCCGCCGCGATCTATTATGTCCCCATATATGGGGCGGCTTAAAATCAAATCTTTATATGTAAAAAAAGAAGTTAAAAAAAAGAGGGCATCTCCTCCTTCATGGTTATCTGAAAGTGAAGACTAACAATCTATGGCACTAGCATCCTATTCTGGAACTATTCAAACACGCCAGCGTGCGGTTGCCCTTATATGAACTACATTATTGACATTGACCTTCCTGCGTTCAATCTATCCTCTTTTTTTTTTAACATACATAAAAAATTTAGTGGGAGCATGCCACCGTACCACCGCCGCCCCGATCTATTATGTCCCCATATATGGGGTGGCTTTGAAAAAAAGGTTCTTTATATAGGCCTATATATATACAGTAAAAAAAAAAGAGGGCATTTTCTCCTCCATTGTCATCTGATAGTGAAGATTAACAATCTATGGCACTAGCATCCTATTATAGAACTATTCAAACACGCCAGCATGCGGTTGCCCTTATATGAACTTCGCCAGCGTTCATTCTACAGTACTTCTTTTTTTTTTAACATTAATAACATTTTCAGTAGGACCATGCCACCGTACCGTCCCCCTCTCCCCTACCTCCCCCCCCCCCCCCTCTCACCCTAAAAAAAACCCCACGCCCACCAACCCTACAAGTTCACAAAGTAAAACTGGTCTTTCGCATACTCAAGGCTCCGGCTACGTCCCTGCATAGTCCTTTTGTACTCATTTCACGGTTAGATATTTTATACCTTCACCGTCATGGTCACGTGCATAGCAACACCACTGGCGAGTAAAATTCACCTCATATTTTCCGCAAAATGTGTTGTTTTCCTTTGACTCCTCCATTTTGTGAACATATTAGAGCAATAAATTAATCAATAAAACACTTTTTGAGACAAAAAGTGTCTTTAACTTAGAGTTATGTGCAAAACGTGCTTACAATTAATGACATTTGAAGACAAGGGTAGGTTTTCCCTACATTTGTATGCATGGCTTATCTGGACTAAGGTATTAGGTTGACCTAAAAAATAAATTGGAAACCGATTACCGAAGGAGGGTTGCTGGACTAATACTGTTCATACTGTTCATACTGTTGTCAAAGCCAGTGTAAACCAACAGGTTTCTTAGGCCCTTTTTGAAATTGTTGTTTTCCCAGTCTGGTTATGAATTTTTTTTCTTTTCATAGTGAAGGACTTCCGGTTCCTTTTTAGTTTTTCGGTCTGAATTTATTAGGATGATTTGCCCAATGTTTATTTAGCCTACTTTTAAAAGAATTGATGGCGGGTGCCTCAATCACAGTGTCCGAGAGTTTATTCCATGATTCTACGACTCTGTAAGCAAATGAATTTTTCCTAATATCAATTCTTGCTCTTTTTTTAAATAGTTTCTCGGAATTTTCCCTTGTTCCAAGCTCAGGGGCCTGAGTGAACAGTTTATTTTTGTCAACTGTATCGATATTATTTAAGATTTTATAAACCTGAATCACGTCAGCCCGCTCTCTTCTATACTCAAGGGTTGGTAGCCCTAGCATAGTGAGTCTTGCATGGTACGGAAAGTTACTGAGGTTTTCCACCATCATAGTCGCTCTTTTTTGGACATTTTCTATAGCAATTATATCCTTTTTTAGGTATGGAGACCAAACCACTGTAGCATATTCAAGGTGTGGTCTAACAAGGGACTTATACAAACACAGAAACATTTCTCTATCCATGTATGTGAAAGTTTTATATATTAGACCGAGGTTTCTATTGGCCTTAGATACTTTACCACTTATATGATAGGAGAACTTTAATTTTGAGTCAAATGTTACTCCCAGGTCTTTTTCATGTATTACCTTGGTAATTTCTTCTATTTTATTCGAATTATCCTTGATTTAAAATACATTGGATTCATCATCATTATTACCAATATGTAGGTGTTTGCACTTTTTAGCATTAAATATCATTTGCAATTTTTTTAGCCCATTCACATGCAGTGAAGATACCGTCTTGTAAGTCTATCTCACGCTGTGGGCTATTTATGCATGTATACAGTTTAGTATCGTCAGCAAAAAGTTTGGCGGTGCAGGACATGGCGCCTGGGAGGTCATTGATATAAATAAGAAACAAAACAGACACAAGAACACTGCCCTGGGGAACCCCGCCTGTGACATCCCTGAGTTCTGAGACCTGCCCATTGACCATCACCCTCTGTTTTCTATTTGTTAAAAAGTCCTCTATCCAGTCATCAAGTTTACCAGTTATTCCCATAGATGTAACCTTACTCATTACGCTTTTATGGGGTACTTTGTCGAAGGCCGCTTTAAAATCCAGATAAATGACATCGACTTCTTCACCGCAATCAATTGCCTCTGAGTCCAGTCATCGAGACACTCCAATAACTGAGTAGCACAGGAGCAGCCCCGTCTGAAACCATGTTGGTGAATTGATAGTAGTTGGTTCTCGATTAAATGGTCAACCATTTCTATTCGAACAATCTTTTCCATTATCCGACAGGATATCGGTGTAAGACTGATTGGTCGATAATTTTCCAGATTAGCCTTTTTCCAGGATTTGAAGACTGCAGTCACATTGGCTGTTTTCCATATTTCTGGTAATTTTCCTTCATCCTTCATCTTAAAGAGATTTGTAAGTGGTGCAGTCAATGTATTCGCACATTCTTTGAATATTCGAGGGTGGAGATTATCTGGTCCTTGTGATTTAGAAGACTTGATTTGAAATCAGAGTCAGTATCAACCAAGATTGCATTTAAGCTTATTTTTGTATAAGTTACTACTCCTCTACCTGAATGTAGGTCTGAAGTATGCATATCAAAGCCATCAATTTGAAAGAATTCTTCACACTGGACTATAGTTGAATATTTTGGTAAAATTTCAGATAAGGCAATAATATCATACTGATTAGAATTAATTAAAGATGAGAGCACAGATTTTTTCTCTTTGGTTAAGCAATCAACATTTGTATACAGAACACTCAAACTGCCCACCTTATTGACCACTGATTTATTAAAAACACGTCCCCCATACGGACTAAAATCTTTGTCCTAGTGTCCATGTAATCCAGGTAATCCAGGATATTCTTCATCACTATTAGATGTAGATGAAAAATCATTATCCGTGTTTGGTGGTAATTGGGTTAACCCGCCCACAATTGTAGTTTCAAGGCCTAAAGTGTCAGAGAGATATGGGTTGTCTAGATGTTGATTTTCAGGTTGTTGCTGTTCAACTATCGTAAGATCACCTGGTAAGTGTTCAGTATTACTCTCCGATATATTGGCGCCCCTGAAGTAATTGTCCAGAATGTGTCCCGAGTCATGTTGACTAGTAAGAATATGCTGATTAGGCTGACTTGGTTGTATTTCCATATCCTCAGTCACCAGATCATTCACCGTAGGGGCAGCCTCTGTCCTAGCTTTCCTCCTCTCTATTCTTTGCACTTCTGTTAGGTCTCGACTGATGATTACTCTTTTGTACTCATCATCTACTTTTGTTGCTATAAATCTGGCATTAGTTATTAAAAACTTCTTTTTTTTTTTATTATCCAGAATTACCTTGGTAACTCTTTTGGAACCAGGTGTTTGCTTTCCTAACCTGTATATGGCTACTATTGATAGGTCATCTAAGCCTAGACTGCGGGCAATACAGAGCACTTTATCTTTATCAGATTGGATATTTGCTTCCTTATCCAAGGGTAGGAACGTACGTCACGGACACCTGCAATTCTGATAGCACGTACACGTGCCAACGCTCGATTCGGTGAGTAAAACCTTCATTTTTTGTATGAATTCGATGATATTTGTAAAATTGAACTAGTGCAGAGAAGGAAGCCTGCTCTCAATTATATGTAAACGCATGTGACTTTCCAAAAGCATTTACGGTTAAGTCCTGAAAACGTGACAAAGGCAATTTGAATTCTGATAGTGCGTACACACAAACACTTGACATTTGAAAACTTGTTAAATGTGGTCTTATTTCAACTTTTCTAAGTGAAAAGAAGCTGAGCCGGAGATTTGTTACTCCAAGCCGTTTTAGATATGCAATGTTCCATGTCATTATTGCCTTGCTTGAAGACGTTCATACGGAATATTAGACATGATAGCGCGTACGAAGTGAGAGTTTGAGAGATAGCACGTACACACAACATGAATAATTGAGAAAATGATGGATAGCGCGTACATAAAATTGCATGTGATTGGGTAGGTACATTCTGACATTTCTCAAATGATGCCGGTAAATCAAATGTGTGTTAATAGTGTACAAATGTACATGTCAGAGGCAGTCCCCAGTCTGTTCAACTTCCCCATAAAGTTATAGTCTGGCACAAAACAAAACGGAAAAGGATTCATATGGTGTAAAGGTGCGCAAAACAGATGGACTCGGAACAACGAAATTTATATCTGATTCTACATGCTCGCATCTGCCTCTTCTGGCTTCACCCGCGACAACTTGCGAAGTGTTTTTAAATCCAGACATAAATCTCAGGAATTCCCCGCCAAATAACTGCCAACCGAGCTTCCAAAATGTCTTGCTTTCTTCACTATATCTCATAGAATATATCGTCTCCTCACCATACCACGCAACAACTTCAGTCCACGACAAGAATGCCATATCTTTTACTGACTGGACACCCTGATGTATTTGCCGGAAAAAATCTAGAAACACATTCTTAATTCCTTCTTTGGCAAGTTTTTTTTAATGACGTCCGGTGCCAACTCCATCATTTCTCGAATGTCTTCTTTAAGTCCATCATCACCTTCCCAATTTGCAGAACTTTCACCCGGTCTCAAATCATTGGATGTTTCGTCCTCATAAATGAACCCAGCAAGATCACTCGGGTCATTATTATCTCCAAGAGTCACATTGTCCTGGTGCGTCTTGTTCAGAGGGAGACCCGGTGATTTCGTCGCAATATAATATGGACCTGAAACACACAAACAAGTCTTAGAGTCCAATTTAGACAGAATAGCAAATATGAAAGTAGCTTTAAAATGAGGATATATTCAAAGACTGTTTAAACTATTTCGTATTGAACAACGGGCGTGCTCAGTTTTTAGTGTAGGTCATCCATGTATACCAATAATTAGATGGGTGTTCCCAGGAACACGTGTGTCGCCTGTCAGCGGTTTGTCAGTATAACAAGGTTTTTTGGACCTGATAAATTACCTTGACAAACTAGCCTGAGTAAGTTTTTTTATGAGAAAAAATCAGTATTTATCCCATATAATGACCTTCAGTGTGACCTTGACCTTTATATTTTAGTATAATCATGTCGATGTTGTCAAGATGAGTACATATTGAAAGTTGAATGAAAAAATATCACTAAATGAGAAAGTTATAGCCAATGTTAAGTTTTCGTGACCGCCTGACGGACTGACAGACTGATGGACTGACGGACGGACGACAAAGTGATCCCTACGTATCGCATTTTCTTCGAAAAGCTGACACAAAAACAGCGCCATCAGTCTATGTTTCTGGCAAAATAAAAGCCCAAATCAATATCATCGATATATCCGAAACATCATTTCAAAACTATAGTGCTTTCGGTATTTTTAAAAATGATCGCATCTGATTTCGAATATTGTGAGTAGGGGCCAAATGCTTTTCACACTTGTATCGCCTGTCATTCCAAAACCCCAGCTTGGGAAAATAAAATACCATTGTATTTAATTAAAAGCAATAAATCCGCTAAATTGTATCAATGCAGATGCCATAACTTTACTGTCATCAATTCAAAAATGTGTATAAACTATTTTTTTTATTTTCTTTCAAATAAACTTTGTATTTTACAATACCTTCACGTGCTTCCGTCTTGCAACCGCTTGGTGACTGGAGATTGTGTTGGGGTTAAATTTGCACTATGTCTTCGTTTAACCGACTTCAGTGAATCGTTTACTTGTGAAGTTTCGGTGAGATTCCAGGACATGTAAATGTACTGCTGGCCAGAATAAGGCTTTTCACTGGAATGGTTCGTAAATTGTTATTAATGGATTTCCTCAATTCTCTCTTTTCTCGTTCTTTTTTTCTGTTTAAAGTTAGGTTGGATTTTTTTCTTCTCATGGTGAATATCTAAAAATATAAAACATTTTATTTTATATCAACTAATTATTTGCATTAAATTAACATTAAATTAACGAACTTACTAACGTTTACCCCATTTTCTGCTTTTATCGGTTTGTGTGTACGTGCTATCTGTTTAAAACGCTTTTCTCTTGTGTGTACGTGCTATCTCTCAAATTCTCATTTCGTACGCGCTACCATGTCTAATTTTCCCTCTTAACGTCTTCAGACAAGGCAATAATGACATGGAACATTGCATATCTAAAACGGCTTGGAGTAACAAATCTCCGGCTCAGCTTGTTTCACCTAGAAAAGTTGAAATAAGACCAAATGTAACAAGTTTTCAAATGTCAAGTGTTTGTGTGTACGCACTATCAGAATTCAAATTGACTTTGTCACGTTTTCAGGACTTAGCCGTAAATGCTTTTGGAAAGTCACATGCGTTTACATATAATTGAGAGCAGGCGTCCTTCTCTGCACTAGTTCAATTTTACAAATATCATTGAATTCATACAAAAAAAGAAGGTTTTACTCACCGAATCGAGCGTTGGCACGTGTACGCGCTATCGAAATTGCAGGTGTCCGTGACGTACGTTCCTACCCTCGTACGTTCCTACCCTTGTTATCTACATTGTTAGATTCACTCAAATTAAAGAGTACAATGTTCAATTCTCTTCTCTTTCTGTCTTACATTTCTTTAAATCTCAATTCCACTAATTTGTTTACATCCTCACTAATGTCTGAGACTACCTCTTTTTTAACCCCTTCCATTTTTTGGGCGATTTCCTTAGATGTGTTGAATGCAATTTGATCAACTCTATTTTCAACGACCGAAATTCTTTCATTTTGAATTGTTTGCATATTTTTTAGCATACTAGTTATGTTGTCCAAAGTGGGTGTAGTATCCTTGCATGGTTTGCAGTACCAAGTAAAATCCTCAAATTCCCCATTTTGGACACAGTTGAAAGCAGTTTTCGTCATTCCCGTGCATATTAAGCAAAATTTTAGGGAGCAGCCATCACACACCAAATAGTCATCATCTTTTTCTAGTTCATTATCACATTTTGTGCAAGGATTGATCAATGAACCAGGACTTTTACGTGACCTTTTGGGTTTTAACCAAGAATTCTTATTGAGAAAACTTTTTGGCGTACTGAAACCTGATGCCATGATTCTAAATTTAAGCTATATCATACAACAGGAGGATAACAAACAATTTAGAGGTAGGGCAGTCCCCACACTCAGAGTTTATAAATAAGGATAACTCGTAGATATTATTTTGTTTGACCAAGTAACCGTTATTACCCACAGTTTGCAAGTATTTGTTTTATATATAATATTATGACTCTTTAAGAGACCTTTGGTTTTATGGTGAACACAGAAGGATAGTTTTTGGTCCCTATTCCATTTCACACAGTCAACCAGCTTTTGGGGTAGAGTAGTCCCCACTCTCCCAAAGATAATCGCAGTGTGCAATGGGGTAATCCAGCAGGCAGACCTAAAAAAAAAAAAAAAAAAAAAAATAATAAAAAATTGAGCTGTCACAAGCAGAATTTATATTATGGATATGAGGTAGGGCAGTCCCCACACCCAAGCTGAGAAAATTAACCCCAGGTCAGTGTCAACATTTTGGAAAAATGGCATTATTAATGCAAAAATATATTGAAAATTGTATGGAGCCACTTCCTGGCAACGATGGGGACGGGATGGACCCCGTCTAGGAGGAGCACAGAACTATTGGAATATCGTGTTTTGGACCCCTTTTTGCGGCTGTGTATAAAACCACAGGCACATTTTGGCGAGTTAAAGCCTAGTTCCTGGTTGTAGGAGTCTATTACTGTGTTGAGATCCTTTATTTGCACATGCAGATCTTTGTCATTAGTGCTCTCCCAGTCAACAATACCCCTGGCCCTGTTCCAGTCCTTGGTAAAGATTGGTGGAATTTGAAGAATCCCTATGTGGATATTGTCATATTTACTGTTTATGACAACTAATCGGTCAAGTACAGGCCTAATGGCAGTGACAAGTTCCTCGGAACTCGTGTATTGAGGATATATAAATTTGCCAACCTCGCATGTGACATCACACGTAAAGTGCCAAAAGAGAACAGTAGCCTCACTGTTATTCTTCGCTAATTGTTCAATGTTAGATTCTAAGAATCTTAGACCATCGGCCGATTTCCTTCCAGACCTGCACCACCAAACCACCTCTGGTTTATTTAAGGTTATATTTAACGTTTCTGGGATTAGATAATTCCCCTTGCTGTCGGTCAATATAAAGAGTTTATTTGTGGATGGTTAAAGCCCTTGCCCAGGATTCGCCTGCAAATATTTATGTATTTTTCCTATTTCTGATGACATAGTAGCAAACCAGTCAATGACTTTTAGATTGTAGTTTTTAAATTTGTTATAAATTTGATCATAACTGGCGAGCGGTCCGACGGGACTCAAATTTACCGTGTTGATAATTATAAAATTTTAAGTTCAATTTGAACTCAATAAAATCACATGCATTGCTTACCTTGTAGAATCCTGGAATACTACACTACAGGACACAAAACAAAAACACAACATCAACTGAGTTCAGGCAAGAGGTGTTGTAGGGCAGTCCCCACGCTCACAATACCCGACTCAAGATGGTGAAAGTTTACATGATTAAAATGGCGCTTGTTTGTTCTGGCATTTACCAGTAAAAAATATTATAATCAAGTAATTAGTAAACTAACATGTAAGAGCTAGTAATTAAGTAACAAGCCCCATATTTATTTTAGTTTGAGTAAATTTAGGATGTATGAGTTGAGGAAACGAGTCTGAAACAATTTAGAAATTTTTCCTTTGTTCCAATATGGAACGCGACACCCGACCAAGTCCGAAAGAGAAAAATACCAAAAATTCCTAATTAAATAAAAAAAAAAAAAACGTATGAGCCATCCATAATGATCGTAGAAAGATATCAGATGCATCTTGAAGTTTGTTGAGCTGGGATGATGAAGATTTCACGTGGATTTCAAGTGATGATGCGAGAGCACATTTTGGAGACGTCTCGTTTTGAAGAAGCCGGAGTTTTGTTAGCATAAATATCAAAGAACATCTCAAGTAATAATTTTTATTTTAATACTCAATAGATTATCGCATCTTGACATGATACCCGGTCAACCTAATTAAATTTATTTGTATTTTATAGTCGCGCCCCAACAGCTAAGATCATATGGCGACTTTCCAGCTTTCATTGGTGGAGGAAGACCCCAGGTGCTTTTTCGTGCACTGTCGGCACCTGGGTAGAACCACCGACGTTTCGCAAGCAGTCAACCTGCAAATGGGCTACTGATGGACAACGCCAGTGTCAGTTAGTTGAAAGACGGGAGATAAAAGTAAGGCCAGGTTGGTCATCCAGGTTGGCCATGGTGACCTACCTTTGGTATGAAGGTTAAGTACTCCTCTAGATGTATCTGTAGGAACTTTGCAATAAGAAAATGAGCCATAAAAGGTACAGGAGTCCAGGAAAACAACAGATAAAAACTTTACTGAGTAGATAAAACTATTTGCAATATGGTGAGCATTTGTGCAAGTTATTTCAAAATCCCTCAAGCGGTTCAAAAGATATGAAGTGAACAAGAAATAGTGCATATGACCTTCGACCTCTATGTGTGACCTTGACCTTGACCGGACGTGACTGGAAGTTGCGCTCTGCATGTCGTCTCGATATGGTTAACATTTGTGCAAAGTTATTTCAAATCCCTGAAGCGTTTCAAGAGATATGGAGCGAACACGAAATATAGTGCTTATGACCTCCGACCTCTAAGTGTGACCTTGACCTTAACGAACGTGGCTGGAAGGTGTGCTCTGCACGTCATCTCAATATGGTGAACATTTGTGCAAAGTTATTTAAAAATCACACAAGCGGTTCAAGAGATATGGAGATGACACGAAATATAGTGCATATGACCTTCGACGGCTAAGTGTGACCTTGACCTTGAACGGACGTGGCTTCCCTATCCCTATCTGAACTGAATACCCACGATAGATTCTTTTTCTTGCATATCCGAGACATGTTGTGCGTTGACGCCGCCAGCTACTAACGTTTTCAATGTTTTCCTGCATACCCGGATGCTGGCGCGCCTGAATTTTATCTCGACCCAAGGGCGAGATGGAAATATCTAGCCCCGGTAAAATGACGGCTATCTGTCCGGTATGCAAGAAATAATAATACACACAAAACTGAAGATAATTGGAGCGGTTCAAGCAATAATAGTTCCAACAGGAAGTAGTTTTATGAAAAACCGGAAGTGTAGCCATTTGTAATTCTATAATTCACAGTTAAAACCTTATGGCTATCTAGTTCGCTCGATTGCTTTTGGATAGCCCAGCTATTTTTCATTGCTTCTGTACATCTGATAGAACATCTAAGAGATGTACTTTCATTTAGAACATATAATTCACCCTGCAAACTCGCAAGTGAAACATTTGAAATGCATATCTGGAATATGCTCCCTGTATTTAAAGTAGAATAGATGGTGGGCATGTAATGTTCATTCCAGTTGGCGCCCATATTACCATTTTGTGTTGGTGTGCCGTAAAACGCCAATTTGATGGGACATCATTTTGGTCAAATACAATTTCATTTCAGGGATTAAAAAAAAATGCATTCAAACGTTTAATACGATTTATTATTGAAAGATCTCCTCTTCAAACATTTTAAAGGATTATACAATAATACACTCTGCAATATTATCAAACCGCATGTAGTCATGAAAATAGCTGTTATCTCTCACAAGCAGATGATATGTACTCTCAAGCTGTCAGATAAAGCAGACAATATCTATCTACTCTCAAGCAGCCGATATCTACTCTTGAGCAGCCGATATCTACTCTCGAGCAGCCAATATCTACTCTCGAGCAGCCGATATCTACTCTCGGGCAGCCGATATCTACTCTAGAGCAGCCTATATCTCCTCTCGAGCAGCAGATATATACTCTCAAGCAGCCGATATCTACTCTCAAACAGCCAATATCTACTCTGAAATAGCGATGTCCAGATGAAAATAATAATGATCGTTTTTTTACATCAGAGCAAACCGACGCCTGCAGTTGAAAAGATCCACTTCAACCCCTTAAAAATATTAAAAGGTATGTGGAACCCTATGGATCCTAGTTCACACTCACGGAGGGACTATAAACCATAGGTTTAAACATAGTCCTTTAAAATACTCAGTTAAAATCATGGTAAAATTAGTATTTACTAGCGAGGCGTGGATTATTCAGTTAAAATCTGTGATAGTGTAGCAATATCAAAAATATTACAGCCATAATACAGGGTGTGGGAACACGTGGTTTTAAAACATCGCGCTTCGATCTGTTCTTTTATATACTTTATTTCGTGCAATATACCATATAGTGCAAAGATAGATTTTTCAGAATTTTTCTCCATAGAATAGTTGTGGGGGTGAGTTTTGCAGTTTATGCATAAGATCTGCCTCCATTTCCAAAATGTTCCAAGTTTACTAAACTGACTCGAATAAAAGTTTGGAAACAAGGCGGATTATACGAAAAAAAGTATGGATAAATTCATTCACCAACAAATATATGAAATTAAAGTACTGAACTGGAAATTCCACTCTCTTTGCGACATAGTACAAACAAATGTGCAGTTATAAATAACGAGTAAGATTAGTTTGTTTAAATGGTGTTTTACATCATTTTTATCACATGTTAGGCCTTATATGAGTCAATTTTTTTGTGGTGGAGGCAGGCTACCACACCTTTTCTGTGTAGAACCAGAACTGTAGTACTGTAGACCTCCCACCATCTGTAATAATCAACACTTTCTCACTTGACAATCGAGCTCCCAGTGAGATTTACACCCGAATCGGTGAGGAAGTTTTAGACACCGGTTCTTTACTATCTAGGCCAGTTTAGAAATACTAACTTCGAATCGAGACAATTGAACTGATTTTCAGGGCCATTTTAAAACCATGTGATCCCCCACCCGGATATAAACACATAAAGGTTATGGAATGTTCCAACATGTATACGCCAGTCCCCAAACATAATTTAAATCCATATTCCATCTTTTTAACAGAAGTGGCATTTGACTTCAGTCAAACAGAACTGGTAAATGGGGCGGATTCATCTTTCATGTATGATAAAGTGTAGTACTCTCTTAATTGTTGAAATGATGGACATAAAAGCAAGCAGAAGATTGACTGAATTGGATTTTATAGTCGCACCAACAGCTAAGGTCATATGGCGACTTTCCAGCTTCCATTGGTGGAGGAAGACCCCAGGTGCCCCTCCGGGCAATTTTCGTGCACGGGCGGCAACCGGATAGAACCACCGACGTTCCGCAAGCCAGCTGGATAGCTTCCTCACATAAAGATTCCTAGGCGCCTGAGGGATCGAACCTACAGCGGTGAAGGGCAAGTGATTTCAAGTCAGAGACGTTAACCACTCGGCCACGGACGCCCCAGCAAGCAGAAGAATAGGCCTATTCTGCACTCATAAGGAGGCCAGCAGTGTAATAGGCTTATTCTGGTATTGTATTCAAGATGAACATAGAAGCATTAGTAGAACAGCCACTTCTACTCCTATAGAGGCAAGTATTAGAATAGGTTTATTCTGCACTTGTATTAATGCAATCAGTAGAACAGGCCTTTTCTGTACTGGTTGAGGCAAGCATTAGAACAGGCCTTTTCTGTACTGGTTGAGGCAAGCATTAGAACAGGCCTTTTCTGTACTGGTTGAGGCAAGCATTAGAACAGGCCTTTTCTGTACTGGGTGAGGCAAGCATTAGAACAGGTCTTTTCTGTACTGGCTGAGGCAAGCATTAGAACAGGCCTTTTCTATACTTGTTGAATATTCAACACCTGCAAAACTGGTTTACTATTCAATGGAATTCCGATTAACGCATTGCTTTAAATAAACAGAACATATGAGATGTCCATTTACATAATTCGTGAAAGAACTATATATTTCAAGCCACTTAAAATCAACATATATACACATGTATATATATATTCAATTACCTACTAAAATGGTGCAACATTTTTGGCGTGGGTAATAATCAAAATATATCGTACGGACATCTGTTCAATGCAACACAACATTGATGAAAATGAAGAGATTGCAAGCCACATCTGTATATATCATTTTATAAATAAAACCATATTTCTGTATTTATGTACACAACAGAATCCCTATGTATAAATGGAAAACCATACAACAAATGTAACATAATATTAAATACAATTTTGGTCAAACAAATAAAAATCAGAATTCACAAACATTTTTTTTTCTTCTTCGTCATGCTCAAAATAAATGCATTTATCTCAAAATTTAGGCAGAATATCATTTCATATAAAAAAAAAAGCTTTTGTAGTTCAGATTCGAAATAAAAATGGATTTTAAGGTCCAAAGAGAAAGATTTCTGTATCCAGCACCATTGTCTGACCATAACAGCAATTTATTTTGAAATATAAGCCTAACAAAAAGGACGTTCAATTCATGAAATCAAGTTCTTGAAAACTGTTTTCAACTGTCAAAAGTAGCTACATCTACATGCCACCCTATCGGACCAACCCCCACACATACTACACTTAAAAGTGCTATTATATTAAATTTATTAAAGATGGGTATTAAATTAGTCGCTCTATAAACAAGCGGATAAATTATCATTCAATCAAGTTTATAGCACACCCATCATTACGTGGTCCGAGTATTAACTTCCATACCCCATCCAACCCCATCTCCAAGAAGCAAAAACGGGGATGGCTGGGGAATGAAATAAACCATAATTTCGGCTTAAAAAATATATATTGTAAAATTAAAACATTTACTCGGTAATTTTTAAACAGGTTTTTGCATTTTTTCATCAAAATATGTTTATAAACGCGTTTTATTGTTGAAATATCCGTTATAAAATCCTGCTAATATAAGCTTTCTCATCGCTAACTGGAATTAAGGTGGGACCACGCAATGATAATTCTGAAAGCCAGGCTCCCTATCACATATTTATTTTTGTCCAAATGACAACTTATACATATCAACAATTTCTCAAGTAATATTCATTAACAACGGTTCCATTTGCACCAAGCATTTTATATACATATTTACAAAACAAGGAATAAATTAATAAAACATGATTCAAATTTACACTTTTTCTTTTCTCTTCGCTCCTCTCAAATCAACAATGACGGATATTAATGATAATTTAATGCCTCTTACCATTTTAAATGGAAAATGTAATGGGGCAATTTTTTTAACTCGAGCAGATTTTTTCTTCCATACATTTATACTCAAGTCAGTTTTCTACGACGTATCATGTTTGGTCGAATTCATGTACTTAGTTGCAAAAGAAAGTGTACACTTTGAAAATTTTACTTTACACCCTATCCTCTTTATCAAGCGACAGTCCCTTAATGATTCAACCTATTGAAAAACAAATGACAACATGATATTGGCAAATGACATGATATTGGTAATGGAATGATAAAAACTTTGGTACCAAACATGGCAAATTCATTTTGGAATTTGTCAATTCTAAAACTTTATACAATTAAATCTAAACAACTCAGTGTACTCTTTCTTTTGCAACTAAGTATAGATCAACAAACCCCGCTTACCATTGTCCAAGCTCAATTTGGCTTCAATCATTGACCATGGGCGTGTTCTATTATACATCTATCGATTTGTTTGTGGGACGACCCATGCTGTAAATAGCTGATGCGGTTTTAATTGGTCAATCGCCATTGTCAGCGTAGATCTATGAATTTATCCTAGTTCCCGTATGCTTTACTGAGTTGTTATTACACTTCTTATTCATAAACAAAGGGCCGAACTGTTAGATTACCTAACTGTACGTTTTCAAGACAGACTAAATGTAGATTCATTACACTTTAACCATTCCTTCACTTGATATTAACATGTACTACAGCAATATCAACTCTATCTCAACACCACATCTGCCTTCATCATCTTTATATATCATTTCTATTAAGCTTTCTATTTCATCCATAATACTATTTATAAAAATAAAGTGAATTTCATCCATGTTATCAAAATAAACAAATGTAGAAAGTAAAGCTTGAGTTGCCCATTCGTGTTTTATTTTCATTCTCGACACAAAAAGTTTGCCCATTTGCCCTCTTTCTGCATGCCAAGTGTCAACTACTCAACTTTAAACCTGGCATTTAACACATAGGACCTTTTAATTAGACTGTGTCTTTCAGGGCTCTCCCTGGTTTATGAGTAAAGAAAAAGAAATTAAAAGTAGGCAGGTGATTTATGTCTTTTTGTTGTATTGACTGCTAAAAGTAGCCGGTCAGCTACCAGCTATTAAGGAAAGCCCCCGTTTTCCTGGCCGGAGTAAGGTATACCCAGATTACTTGAAGAGACTGACTTGACTTATCCAAATGGGCTAGAAGACTGACTTGACTTATCCAAATGGGCTAGAAGACTGACTTGACTTATCCAAATGGGCTAGAAGACCGACTTGACTTATCCAAATGGGCTAGAAGATCGACTTGACTTATCCAAATGGGCCAGAAGACGACTTGACTTATCCAAATGGGCTAGAAGACCGACTTGACTTATCCAAATGGGCTAGAAGACTGACGACTTATCCAAATGGGCTAGAAGATCGACTTGACTTATCCAAATGGGCAAGAAGACCGACTTGACTTATCCAAATGGGCTAGAAGACTGACGACTTATCCAAATGGGCTAGAAGACTGACTATGTCAAGTGGGCTAGAAGACCGACGACTTATCCAAATGGGCTAGAAGACCGAGTTGACTTATCCAAATGGGCTAGAAGACTGATGACTTATCCAAATGGGCTAGAAGACCGACTTGACTTATCCAAATGGGCTAGAAGACTGACTTGACTTATCCAAATGGGCTAGAAGACTGACTTGACTTATAACCGGATGTACAAGAAGATCGACTTCAACTATACCAGATGTACTATAAGGCCGACTCCACTGATATCCGGATGTACCAGGGAGAGTTCAGATGACAAACCTTTGAATTAAAGGTTATATCCTAATATGCCTAATATGCCATTACCATACATGTTAACCAAACAATAATAAACCCCACAAGAGAAATATTGTCATCTATTCCTCGTAATTCGGAAACCGTCCTTTGACAAAAGTTCTGTGTCTTACGACATGGTATGTCAGATCCATAAAACACAAGGTCTGACTTTCAAACAAGCATTGTTTATCAATGTTTGATGTTTGAAGAATCTGTGACATGGCACTGGTGTACCTACTGGTACATTTTGTCCTTTATAATTGTGCCGCATTTCTTTTTTAAATATATGATTTAGTCAATTTTCACAGTTGAATAGATTTTCCTCACAAATGTGCTTGTGCCTTGGTATCCAAACGTACCTGAAATAAAAGAAAAATGGGTGTTGTGTGTTCTGGTACAAAGTTTGAGGCAACAACGTGAATCAAGGTAATAGTTACCAAACTCCATACAATATATCGTTTTAATTACCAAAGAGGCGAAAGAGGGCGTGTAGATGCCCTATTGGCTGACATGGCTCTTACAGCAGTTGATGAATAAGTGTCTATACTGTCTATTTAATGAAAATTAACCAAGTATCATCTGCATCATAAAAGCAACATCAATCATGTCGAACACCTATATCCATAGTTCTTAAATGGGTTGATGCACTATTTTCAAACAAGATTTATTTAAAGATGAATGGTCACACTTTTTTGTAGTATTATCAATTAACAAATTTAACTCTTAAACATTATATAAACATTTCTTGACAGTCCCGGAGAGAAACATACATTTTAATCCACTACTATTAAAGTTCTATGTAATAAGTATTATTTGCATGATGAAGGTACTACTTTTCCCACTGCGCGACTGTACGGGGAAATGAGGTAAATCTGAACTGTATAGCAACTGTTGCTAGATAATTGATAAATACATTTACCTGTGGATTAATTTAGCTGTTCAGTTTTCTACGTCATCAACGATGACATCATCGCGCCTTTTTATATATGGCATATTGACAAAATATATTTTAAAGCAAAGAAAATCACTGCAAATTGATAAATATACGGATTAAGGCTGAAACGAGTACCCGGGTACCCGCGGGTCGGGTCCGATCTCTCGGGTACAAATTTATTACCCGTTACCCGATGTTACTCTTTCACTGCCGATTTTCTGGGTAATGTTTCTGTGTTTGCCAAGTTTATTTTGGTCAAACTTACATATAAACATTTCCGGATTTGTTTACGACCAGATGTAGTATTGATAAAAGTTATTTCCCGTACAATGGTTATAAAATGAAAGTTTATTGTCCGGATTCCAAGATACTATATGCGGTCCCTAATCCTGGACATTGACAGTCAATTTCAAGTCACCGTTCGGCGACAGTGGCCGTGAAGGAGTTTATTTTACAAGAGGGACGTTTATATTGATAACACGTTTGATTTATTTCATGTCTTTCGTTCCAACTCTATACTATTGTACTGCTCGAAATAAATGTAACAAACCGGTCGTTTTTACGAAATTACTTTTTGCGGTTTATTGAGAACAACAACTTGATCGAGCACAAACACAAACTATAAACAAGTGTCATTAAACATGTATAGATGGCCGTAGGGGAAACCCAATTAAAGTTATGCCGTTTCCATTGTCGGGAGAGGAGGCGCCTCCTGTTTAACAACAGACTCTTCGCGTTGGTCAGTTGACGTGGTAGCAACGTCGGCCGTGGCGCATGCAGACTGAACGGACATCGATGGGACAGGAGATGAAGTTTCCGATGCGGGGATCAGTTTGTGGTTATTGATTAAGAATATAATAGCATCTGCAGTGCCGGGGTCTAGAGCCGACCGTTGCTTAGTGATAGTAAGACCGGCCGTGCTGAAGGCTCTTTCAGAAGGGACCGATGTTGCCGGAACACACAATAGTTTTCGTGCCAACGCCGCCAGTTTGGGAAATTTCACCAATGACGCATCCCACCATTCCAAAACATTAAAAACAGAACCCTGAATGCACCTCACTGGTTCAGCGAGGTAAGAATTCAATTCATCGATTGTTTCTGTTCCATCGTTTATTTCAATAATGTCACCCATAATAAATTGCAGGGCACTGACATGCTTTTCAAGTTTAGGCACCTTTGTGGGCGTGCCATTTTAATAGAAGAAAGGGGGACAACCTTTTGAAACAGCTTGAACAGGTTTAATATGCGGGTACCCGCGGGTAATTGTCCGACGGGTACCCGGGTACGAATTTTGTACCCGTTTCAGCCCTAATACGGATGTTAAATTGTATGCTTATTTTTAATTTGCAGTGATTTTCTTTTCTTTATTTTTTCCATATGCCACATATGGTAAAAAGGTGCGATGACATCGTTCCAAGATGGCTGCCTCTATTTATGTTTCTTTGCAAATTTTAAATAGGTCATATCTCCTTTATTATTTTTTTTAAAGGAAAAGGAAACAAGACAACTTTACTCACCACACATGATGCCGAGAGCTAAACTAAATAAGGCCATGTAACCAAAGTAGAACACCGTCTGAAACAGGCCATACATTCTGAAAGTAAACATAAATAATGTATCTGACAAAGATAACGATGACAATGCAAAATGAAAGATTTTTGTCACAATGTTTAGCTGACCACATGCACGGTCAGCAGCCTCTAAAGTTTTCTTCTTTTTCTTCTATGTCCAAACACAAGCGAGTTCTTTTAAAGACATTTCAGACAATGTGGAGTTATTTGTATATCATAAAATTAGTATCCAAATTTTAGTTACTTTACTTTTATTTTATAGGAACATGTACTTACTTTGTTTTAAAGAAGAAATAGTAGAAGGAATACAGATACACATAACCAGCTGTAGATCCTGCTGCCAGAAAACTCGTCCATTGCCTGAAACACGAATGGAAAATATATAAAAATTACATGGTAAATAACCTAGAATTTCAGCTGTTTTATGGGGAGTGTAAGAAAAGTGATAAATGTGAGCCTCAGGCGAGTATTTATCACTTTTCGACATGAGCCAAAATACAACTGAAATTCTAAGTTACTAACCATGCAATTTTTTTTATCATGCAACTGTTTTAAATAACATGATTTACCTGAAAAACAATGGAAATGTACATTTTATGTCTGCTGCCGTCAAAATACAAATGGAGGATAGTTTGTCAGGGGAAGTAACTTTGGCAAAAAAGCATTTTCGGTGTTTTAAAGTATGTTTTTAATCAATAATAAATGCAAAATACTTTCTAGATAATGTATTACATTTCTAAATTGATAAGCATAAAACATATTGTGTATGTTTGTAGTTTAAATGGCTGATTGCTGACTTTTTAAGTCATCAAATAATAGTGTGTGTAGCCACTAGCATAATACAGCAGTTGGGCGGAAAATATTAGGTTAGTAGACAGTATTTGTATAGTAGAAACATTAGTTGCATGATAAATAACAATATCAAAACAATATCAAACTGTAGGCAAACTACATTATTATACCACTCTATACTAGAATATTTACACTGCTATTACTATTTCACCTCCCTCGTTTGCTGTATTATTGTTTGAGTGTTTTCCTAACCTATGCAATCAGGCAATGTGCCAAGCACACACAAACTCCTGGCACTATGTGCTACATCTTATTAGTATTGTCTCACTACACAGCAGGTTGGCACTATGTGCTACATTTTATAAGTATTGTCTTTCACTACACAGTTGGTTGGCACCCTTGGCCTGTATCTCTAGGTTGAGATTTAAGGTGCGAGTTCTCCTATATATTACTGTTTTCAAGACATGAAAATCAATCTTAGACGGCTCGTTAAAACATTATAGTATATTTAGAGCTGCTCAAAAGAGAGGAAGAATACATAGGAATTGGGGAACCTGTCCTAGTCTTACTAACAAAAATATTCCCATTGTTATTTAGCATGATTGGAGGATAGACTCGGATACACGGGAACGTCTGGTTAATGTCACCGTTCGACAAAGTGCCTGTAAGGCTCTGACCCGTGATCTCTGGAGACAGTCTAACGTCAGCTGGGCCACCGCAGCCTCTGAACTAATATATCAACCTTTAATGACACACCATGTAAATATAGGTACAAACTTACCAGCGATAGTCCTCTGCATTAAGTAGGAAGTATGTACAGACGATGGTCACACAGACGGTAACCACGGTGAGGATGAGGAACACCAACAACATGAAGCCGTACACGTAGTAGATCTTGTATGCCCAGAATGACGTGAAGATGAAATACCTAGAACGAAAGATGACATTTCAACCATTGCCACTCATATAGAAAAAAATAATACTAATTATGAACACAGCTATAATATTAAGCTTCCTTGATTTTTCTCAAGCATAGGTCAAATTATGCAATTCATGTGCCATTAAAAGGACACCTGGCAATCTTGATTTTAAATGATGCCCCGTTTGTTTTTCTAAATAATTTTCACTTGTTCAATTATTAATATTAATTATAACCATAGTTTAAAGCAAACTGTTTTTGCACATTATTAACTGTTGATTTTATTGCACCAATAATATATTTAAACCTATAGGTAAAGAAAGACGAACAAATGAAAACTCAAAATTGTACTTAATTATATGCAAGCAGGTTACAAGTCAAAACTAGATAGGTGTTCCACGGAACACTTGTGCCGCCTGCCATGTGCTTATTTCAGTTATGAGCTTGATAAGGTTACAGGTTACAGTTTTATGCCAAAATGGAAGTCAAGAGTTATTGTAATGACATTCCTTGAGGTAAGATGAAGATGTGTGTGAAGTTCCATGGACATAGGTCAAATATTTTTCAAGTTATGGCCAAGGTTAGGTTGCACGTTAAAGTGTGACGGACTACGACGACATGATCCCTAAGTGCCTGCCATGCTACGCAGGCGAGACAATGATACTGAGTAAATAAATTGAGACGCTAATTTCAATGCTTGATAAACACTTCAAGATTGCCCTGTGTCCCTTTAAATGCAAGAACCTATTTGATGTTATGTCGCTTAAATCAATTTTTTGACTGGAGCATCGAACTGTGTTAGCAGCATGAACAATTATGTATTACTACAATTAAATATGCAGTAAGCAGCACATATCTTTCCTCTAAAAGACGCTGATTTAACAATTCAAGATAGATAATTAACAGTATATAAGTAATTATTTTCAAATTTAAACTGTCAAACTAGAAGAGTGTTCCGCCTAACAATTGTGTCGCCTGCCATGTGCTTATTTCACCAACTACAATCTAAAGTTTAAAGACACAGGGTGCAACCCTTCATGAATTACGGAGCAGTTATTTTTTTTAAAGTGTTAATGAAAAGGGACATAAATCTGCATTGGATAATTGATACTTAAAGGAAGAACTGTTTAACGTTTCATGACCATAGGTCAATATTTTGCCAAGTTATGAGCTAGGTTAGGTTGCAGGTTAAAGTTTTATAAAAAGCGGGCATAACTCTGCCAAAATGAGTCAGAGTTATAGGACATGTGTAATGATATTCCTTCAGCTAAGATGAAAATGAGGGTGAAGTTTCATGAACATAGGTCAATTATTTTTCAAGTTATGGCCAGTTATGAGCTTGGTTAGGTTGCAGGTTAAAGTTTTATGAAAAGGGGCATAACTCTGCTAAAATGAGTCAGAGTTATTCGTCCTGTGTAACAATATTCTGTTTGGTAAGATGAATATATGTGTGAAGTTTCATGAACATAGAGGTCAAATACTTCTTAAGTTGTGGCCAGTTATGAGCTTGGTTAGGTTGCAGGTTAAAGTTTTATGAAAGGGGGCATAACTCATCAAAATGAAAGCCAGAGTTATTGTACATGTGTTACACCATTTCTTAGGTTAAGATGAAGATATGTGTCAAGTCTCATCAACATAATTATGTCAAATACTTTTTAAGTTATGGCCAAGGTTAGGTTGCAGGTTAAAGTGTGACGGACCACAACGACGACGGACAAAGTGATCAGTCTGCCATGCTACACAGGCGACATAAAAAGTATCAACAGATAGGATATATTTAAAGTTGATTTGAAACCTATTTCGTTTCACTTTCTTTTAACATGTTTAACCCATTTTTATACCTTTTTAAAATGAAACTGAAATATGACCCTCAATCCGTGAAGGAATGTGTCCCATCTCAACACATGATGACAATGCCCATCAGCAGATCAATTAATCCACAAGGACACCAAATTTCCCCGAATCATTTATAATGATACTCGGATACAATGAGACAACGGTTTTATGTACTTACATTTCAATAAATATGGAACCAAATGGCAAGACACCACCCAGCACTACAATAACACTGGGCTCCATGAACCTGTAATGACAAAATAACACATGATTCGTAAGATGGCAACTGTATTGCATTTACAAACAGCTGAATGTGCATACATGTTTGGAATATTAAACTATGTTTCTTTCTTTTTATATAGCAAGTATAGATTAAAATAGCAAGTAAAAAATCATGGCACTTGCTTTTTTTAGGAAGTGGCTAAATATATTAAATATGATCCCTATTACACATCAATTAGAAAGTAAAAATAATCACAATATAGATGAAAGCTCATCACAATTGAGTTTGTTGTTTTGACGGCTTATAAACACATTGTTTGGGTTATTTTGATCTGCCTCTGAGAGAGGAGATACATAGGAACAGTGAGATACATAGGAACAGTTTATTAGGAAGAAATTGGAAGACTTGGGTGTGCAAATATGCAAACGGGGTGTGCAAATTAATTTGCTAATACGCGCTACGAGCCAATCCACGCCAAGTGGGTCAAGCCTCTAGGATAAATTTTTTCAGATAAAGGTGAAAAAGTTACATTTAAGATGAACTTTCTCTTATAAATGTATCCAAAACATAACAATACTGAGAGTAAATTAAAAGGGGAATTGAAATGTTGTATAAAAAAAACTTTTCAAAAACAGTCGTGCAAAAGATGGTCGCGTGGTTGGCTGGCTAATACACTGCATCGAATCTGGAAACCCAGCCCTATTCTTTACATACAATCAAATAAGATTCTTATAGTCTTACTCAAATACTTATGTTTGAAAAATCATGTACGAAATGATTGTTCTATAAAACATTTTGAAATTGAAAACTCATAAAACGTTAATACTCAGATGTGCACTATGTACTTTTATCGAGCAACTTACCATTTTTTCTCTGGTATCGGGCGTGGCACTGCGTTTATTCTACATGGGTAGTTAGGCTGCCCAGACAGATTTCTCCCCAGTACTGTACCCACTAGGTTCAGGGGTAATATCACAAAGAAGCAAATACAAGTTACCGCTACCTGCAAGCAAACACAATATACAAGATATGTTCATAATTCTGCACTATTTTCAACAGTAAATATTCTGATATATATACTGAACAAAATAAATTCAGCATGTCAATTCCATAGATGAGATACAAAGCCGTGTATGTTTGGGGTCAATGGTAAGTGACATAGATATGACAATAATACAAAGTCGTTTATAAACAATGTGGGTGATAAAAACAAAGCAAATACGTTGAGAACATACGTTTATAGATTATCGAAAATCATTCTCATTTGAACTAACAAGAGGTCAATGACACTGAAGCTCTACTGATAGGTTTTGATAGCTAGATCAGCATTCCTGTGAAGTTTCATGAAAATCTGTCAAATAGTTTCAAAGGAGTAGTCGCTACAAGTTTTTACTATATAATTCTATGTAAACAAAGATGGCCACTGGCAGCCATGTTTAACGTCGATTCAAAATAATTTTCAACCAGGACCAACATCATGTCATGCTGATCATTTAGAAAAAAGTCCCATATCAATATCACTTATAGTTTTCAAGAAGTAGTTGCTAAAAAAACAACTAAAAATCTATTTTTAGCCATGGTGGTCATTTTAAATTTTCCGTCCGACCTGAAAATTTGTAAGGATCAACTAGACATCAAGAGCAACATTTCTGTTAAGTTTCATGAAAATTCTTCAAGTAGTCTCAGGAGTAGTCACCACAAGTTTTTCCTTTATAACATATATAAACAAAGATGGCCACTGGTGGCCATCCAAATTAAAATAAACTTTGGTTAGGAACAACTACATGTCATGGTAGTCATTTCGGTAAAGGTTCCAAATCAATATCGCTTATGTTTTTTGAGTAGTAGTCACCACAAAATCGCATTTTTAAAATCTATCTTTAGCCGTTGCAGCTATCTTGAATTTCCGGCCGACCTGAATTTTTGCTAGGATCATCTAGACATCAAGAGCAACATTCCTTTGAAGTTTCAAGAAAATCCGTCAAGTAGTTTCAGAGGAGTAGTCGCCACAAGTTTTTCCTATATAACTCTATGCAAACAAAGATGGCCAGTGGTGGCCATGCTTGACATGGAATCGA
Source organism: Cyrtodaria siliqua (assembly GCA_037043455.1). Classification (NCBI taxonomy): domain Eukaryota; kingdom Metazoa; phylum Mollusca; class Bivalvia; order Adapedonta; family Hiatellidae; genus Cyrtodaria; species Cyrtodaria siliqua. The sequence continues at coordinate 33,979 of JAWPHD010006659.1, read as the reverse complement.
AATGAATCTTGGTTAGGACCAACTAGTCTACATGTAGTGCCAGTCATTTTGGTAATGGTTCCAATTCAATATCACTGAAGTTTTTGAGAAGTAGTCGCCACAGTCGCATTTTTAAAATCTATTTTAGCAGTGGTGGCCATCTTGAATTTCCTGAAATTTTGCTAGGATCAACTAGACATCAAGAGCAACATTCCTGTCAAGTTCCATGAAATTCCATCAGGTAGTTTCTGAGGAGTAGTCGCCGCAAGTTTTTCCTATATAACTCAAGATGTATAAACCAAGATGGCCACTGGCGGGCATGTTTGAAATCCAATCAAAATGAACTTTGGTTAGAACTAACTATATGTATTGCCAGTCATTTTGGAAAAGGTTCCAAATCAGTATCACTTACGGTTTCTGAGAAGTAGTCGCCACAAAATCACATTTTTTAAAAATCTATTTTTAGCCGTGGTTGCCATCTCGAATTTACGGCCGACCTGAATTTTTGCTAGGATCAACTAGACACCAAGAGCAACATTCCTGTGAAGTTTCATGAAAATCTGTCCAGTAGTTTCAGAGGAGTAGTCACCACAAGTTTTTCCTATATAACTCTAGGTAAACAAATATGGCTGCTGGTGGCCATCGAATCAAAATGAATCTTGGTTAGGACCAAGTTCATGTCGCACCAGTCATTTTGGTAAATTGAATGTTGTTTAACGGCTCATCAACACAATATAGGTTCTTTAGAGCCGCCCCAGAGAGAGGGGAAGGATACATAGGAATCCGGGAACCTGCCCTACTCTTATTATCAAATAGATTCCTATGGTTCTTTAAAGCTGTACAGTCCCTATTTTAACTGGTAATAACTCATGAATATGAATGAGTCACGTGTGAAGTAGTTTCAATTCGACGAACACCCCAAAAGTCGGTATATAAGGAGAAATCGATACGTAAAATTTCACATTTTTATTTAGCCTCCGTACAGGTAACATCGATAAATATACGGCTCCAGAATATATGTGATAAAAAAAAATAGTTGCCCGGAACGGGATTTGAACCACAGCCTTGCACTTGTAAGATTTGAAAGATGTCAATGCACCTCTAGACCACTGCTCTTTATTGGTATTTTGTAGCATTTTTAACACTAAATAGGCATTACGTACACAAAGCGCGCACACAAACTCATCAAGCGCTAAAGAACAAGTCGAGATACGATTGATTTGAGGCGAAGTATTAGTTTCATATTGATAAGAAACAGTATTACACCAGGCAATGTTAATTTACACGTGCGACAATATGGACTGCATATTATTGATCCATCTTTAGTTGCGTTAAAATATGTTAAGTTATTTTGACTCATAATATATGGTAGTTAGTATACTGTTTTCTCAAGTAGCGTTGTAGTTCAGTGGATAGAGCACAGGACTTGAAATCAGAAGGTCGTGTGTTCGAGCCCCTAAAGAAGCTAACTTTTTTTTTTGTAAAAATTACTGTTACCTGTGTATAGGTACGATGTGCACTGGTCGATGTATATACAGTAAATGATTTTCTTCACTATATGTGCTCGCTTAAATACCCGATTTCGACATGAGCTGGTGAACATGAAGTTACAAATAAAGACACGCCTACAAAGAAGAAGACGATTGATATAGGGACTCTGTAGCTTTAACGTGCTCGGAGGATAGACCGATACATGGGACCGACCGGTTTACGTCCCCATCCGACAAATGGGGCTAAGGGAAAGTGTCTTGCCCAAGAACACACCGACGGAACTCAGTGGCACCAGGGAGGATTGAACCCGGGGCCTCTGGTTACAAATCCGCCGCGCTACCCATTTTGGTAAAGGTTCAAATTCAATTTCACTTACGTTTTTTGAAAAGTAGTCGCCACAGTCGCGTTTTTAAAATCTATCTTTAGCAGTGCTGGCCATCTTGAATTTCCTACCGACCTGAAATTTTGCTAGGATCAACTAGACATCAAGAGCAACATTCCTGTCAAGTTCCATGAAATTCCATAAAGTAGTTTCAGAGTAGTTGTCGCAAGTTTTTCCTAGATAACTCTATGTAAACAAAGATGGCTGCTGGCAGCCATGTTTGACATCCAATCAAACTGAACTTTGGTTAGGATCAACCACATGTCGTGCCAGTCATTTTGGCAAAGGTTCCAAATCAATATCACTTACGGTTCTTGAGAAGTAGTCGTCACAAAATCTCATTTTAATTTTTTTTCGTCCGACCTCAATTTTTGCTAGGATCAACTAGACATCAAGAGCAACATTCCTGCCAAGTTTCATGAAAATCTGTCAAGTACTTTCAGAGGAGTAGTCGCCACAAAAAAAATACAGACAGACGGACGACGCAACACAGCATAAGCTGTGCTGATCTTTTCAGTCGAGCTAAAAATGAGGTTAGTCGAGCTAAAAATGAGGTTATTTTAAAATTACGGAATTTGGAATGTTTTTGTTTGAGATTAACCGTGTTTTAGCGTTCTTTAAACAATGACATAATGTGCAATTCTTGTCAATGCTAATAATTAAATTTGTTCAATCATTTGTATACGAAATAAGTGTGTTGGAAGTAATTCAGAAACTTAGCGGCCCCGTGTGGTTCCGGGGGCCCCCGTTTGGTTACAGGGCAAAGAATAGGGCCACTGCAGATCCCGTTTGAGGGGAAGGCAGAGGGTTAGAACCCCCCAAATTCATGTTCATTCTATCATTTTTTGTTCATGCTCATTAAAGGTCTTCATCATGACCCCTGCATTGTTTCAGGTGCCATCTCGCTCATATCACTAGAGCAGTGGCAGAAAAACTATAATGTGACCAGCGTAAATGGAGTGTCAACAATAGAATTTGCAGCAACTCTGCAGTTCAGGGTGAGAAGGTTCTAGGCCCGTTCTCCATATTTTATCTCGATGTACATGGAAGATGAGTCTGGCATGTTCATTCCTGTTAGGCACCATATAACCTTTCATGTGTTGGTGTGCCTTAAAACCCCAATTCAATTCAATTCAGATACTTAGCGTGAAACTAATAAAATAACCCCCGAAAAAAACAACAGCAAAACAACATGAACATTTCGTGTACAATCTATACTCACCATTGTACCAAATGGTATAGCCCTGGATGCGTGGTAGTAGATGGCTATGAAGTTGATGAAGAATGCAGTACCACACACGAGACTGGGTAACAGGAAAGCACTCGTCAACATCTGCTTGATCCACACTTTACCTGTAGTAAACAAGCAAAACAATAAATATCGAGGTTATACAGCTGAATTACAATATGAAAACGCCGTTATTAAATTCTGTACAATTATTTGGTGTCTGCAATAATAACAGTTTAATTCCTTATCAGGATTAGTTTTACGTTATCTGTCATTAGTATCATAACACAACTTAGTGTAAAAGTAAAGAAGGTACATGATTTTGAATCAATAATCACACACTATATGCCACCACTAAGAACTTATTTACATAAGACAGCATATGGTGTGTCAGTGAATGTTGTAGACAACTGAACTGTCTGGATGAATGACCACCAAGTGTGCTAATGTGTATCAAAATCCACCAACATAATAAAAGTCATTATGAAAAAAGATATAAAATTTTTCATGTTATAAGGACTGAATTCGATATTTAATTATGCTTGTTCTATCTGTGTTTTAGACTTTAATATGTAAATACGTTGCATTTGTGTAAAAAAAAAAGTGATTTATTTAAAAGCTGTAATACCTACTGTTGGAACAGCGATGTTGCCAGCATAAAATGACATTGCACGCATTTTTTATAGCAACTTACGGAAATTAGTACTAAAACATCATGATGACATTACATCAAACAAACAAAACAGTATTAAATCAAGGCTTTTTTTCTAAAAATTGTGACGACTACCTAGCCTGGTCATTTTGTGGGAAAAAAAGCATGATAATGGTTTGATTTGTGAAAAAAGTATTGATTGTTAAAATGATATTACTCAATACATGCATACATTGCTTTTGTGGGAGGAGGACACTATGAAACAAATGTACAATTATTCACCATAATATGGTACATTTGAGATAAACTTTCTATTAAATGCAAATGTATCCAAAAGAAAATAATACTGAGAAAGTAAGATGGGGATATGTTTACAAAAATAAATAATTCGGCTCCTGTTACAGAAGTGATAAAAGCCATGTCAGTTCATCAGTCCAATTCACTGCAACATTTCTTTAAGCTTCACCCCGAAAGTAAATGTTTTTCGTTGGGAATTAAAATGCAACATGTTAACCCGTAACTCGCTAAGCAAGACTATAATAGCCTTTGCATCCATTGTATATATATGTAGAGGCTTATAAAGTGGTTCATTTAAGGGCAATATAATAGAAATGTAAATATTATAATATCAGGTGAAGATCAGGAACTCCTACAATGATATAACTTGTTACTGTATCCGAGTACTGAGTTTCCGATCAAAGTTATACCGAGGCTTGGAATTTCCTTCTTTATACCAAATACACACAATTTTGTATACCGAATACACACAAGTTTGTATACCGAATACACACAAGTTTACTTTTCATGCATACTGTTAAGATCACATTATGTATATTAATGTCGCTAATAATTGATTTGTATGTTTAATTACACCACGTTGTGCAACTGCTGATGCCATCGACATCATTGTGTAAGATCAGACGTGTGTAAACTTCCTCTTCATGAACCTACCTCCCATTCTGGCATACAGACTGCCACCAAAGTAGCCGTTCACTGGTGATGTTGCTGCATACACAAATATGGCAGTACTTAGGAGCGACCCTCGTCTGTAAATAGAAAATCAACATTTTGGAAAGGCACTCTATAACAATTGTTTTCATTCCAAATTCTTTTTCACAATTTGATTGTACATTTGTAATGCTTGTAGAATTATTAGAAATAAAATAAGTTTAACCACTAGAAACCATATCACAATACACCTTATAAAAGTGCAAATGACATCTTGATTTTAGTCTCGCCCCTTTAGGGTACAAGTTCTGAACCCCGCCTTCTATCAGTGGGATATTGACTAAACCTCATCCAAGTCATCTGTATGTACCTTTTATCAAGATAACCAATACTTGTGTCCAGTTTCAGTTCAACTATTGACCATCAAGATAACCAATACTTGTGTCCAGTTTCAGTACAACTATTGACCATCAAGATAACCAATACTTGTGTCCAGTTTCAGTACAACTATTGACCATCAAGATAACCAATACTTGTGTCCAGTTTCAGTACAACTATTGACCATCAAGATAACCAATACTTGTGTCCAGTTTCAGTACAACTATTGACCATCACGATAACCAATACTTGTGTCCAGTTTCAGTACAACTATTGACCATCACGATAACCAATACTTGTGTCCAGTTTCAGTACAACTATTGACCATCACGATAACCAATACTCCTGTCCAGTTTCAGTACAACTATTGACCATCAAGATGACCAATACTTGTGTCCAGTTTCAGTACAACTATTGACCAAACTGCATCAGTGTCTTCATCTTATCAACCAGACATGGCGTGACAACAATTTATAGACCTGTATAGTTGGCCAATGTTTGCTCAACTCCGAAATAATGGTCATCTACCCCTGCCATGTCTGATTTTTCTAATTTACAGACAACCTGCTGACCATGGCCATCTAGTTGCATAAGTAACACAATATACTAATTTCAAGCCAGTGCTCAAAGAAAATTATTTTAAGAGACAGGCCCAGGGCTTGTTGCTTCTGAAAATGGACAGGCCCCGATTTGAAATGGACAGGCCCTGATTTGAAATGGACAGGCCCTGATTTAAAATGGAAAAGTCCAACATTTTTTTCTTATTGGAAATGTGTCTTTATTCACTTTTATAGCACACATTAATTTTGTTACGTATGTATTAATCAAGCTCAGAACCTCCTCTGACTATATTTTTCTTTTTGCTACCACTTTATGCTCCCTGGTCAGCGGACTTATTTACCATTTCGTTTAAAATATGTTAGAATAGAACATTACATAGTAATTTATAACCAATGCAAAGGAGAGTACTAGCACTTTTGCCAAACGATAATAATCAGAGCCGACTTGGTGAAACTGGAGCTAAACTTGGAGCCAAATTTTTAATCAGGTTTTATGAGACTATCAGAGCCTCCTCTGGCTATATTTTTTCTTTTTGTCACCACTTTCTCCAAGTAAAGAATTAGGAGCCTAGACTAGAATTCATTTAAAAGTAGGATTCCAGGAACTCCTTACACCTTAAACAATGAATAGAATTGAATTGAATTGGGGTTTTAAGGCGCACCAACACATGAAAAGGTTATATGGCATTATATTTTTCTTTCCACCAACATGTATTTGTAAAGGACAGTTTTTCTTATTTGATAATGTAAAAAAAAAAAATAAAAAAAAAAAAATATATATATCCGAAATTATGTACCATCCGAACTACTATGACACCGCACTTTTACGGCCGAACATTTGACAAACATACAATCGAAATACCATCAATAACGATTTTTTTTCATGCATTAGTGTGTTTTTAATGACAAAAACGGTATTTCTTATCACAAAGGAAAGAAAACACAACCCTAATAGCAGAATAATGAGTTTTATGTCAACAACTGTCGACCTCAAAGTTGTGACAAACTGCCGACACGAAGCCAGGCAAAATATTCAAACTTCTTATTGTTATTGTTTCAATGTGTGTATAACACATTTTAATTACTTTATTGCAAGTGTTTTCACAGTTCACAATACACATGGGAGTATTTTGTCTTGAGGAATTTGAGCTGAGATCCAGTAAAACTGATTTTTTGGGGGATTTTTTTTTTTTTTTTTTTTTTTTTTTTTTTTTTTTTTAAGACAGGCCCGACGGGCTCCTCGTCTGCAAAATGAGACAGGCCCGGAATGGATTTCGAGGAGCCCCGGGCGTCGGGCTATCCTATTTCTTGAGCACTGCAAGCCATTCAATTTATACCATACAAGACAATCAAGAAGTGCTATAAAAAGTTATATTTAACGTACTCTGTATACAGTTCCCCCAGTATAGAGAACGTAATGACACACGTGGCTACAGTCGCGATGTGGTATCCTGTTCCAATCAGTGCCGAGAACAACATGGGGTGGGTCGCTGGTCGAAACACGTCTCCGTGAACTTGCTTCCATCCATACTCATCTCCCAGATCTTTCTCCTGAAACATAACAACATGTAGTTGGCAACTTTTATGGACAGCTTTAATAGTTTACACATTAAAAGGCTGTTGAGGTTCAATTAACAGTTATACCGAGGGTTGAAATTTCCTTATTTGAACTGTATATCCATGACTGATTTGTCTTGCATACCATTGACATTTTGTGCGTTGACACCATGAACAAGTCTATTTACACAATGCCGTTATTCAATGGTTAACGTTATTGTCATTCGACACTGTATTTGCCCCCATGTATAAGATATGCTTTCCAACACTGACATTACATTACTGCCTGCACAAGTTGACCTACCATATCATCCATGTCGTCTTCCTTGCTGTATCTGGCATAGTCCTTCCTCAATGTCCTCATCAGGATCATAGATACCAAACCAACCAGGAATATCACCATCATGAACGAGTTGAAGATACTAAACCAGTGGATCTGCAATAAAGCCGTATATATAGGAGGTTCTAATGATAAGACATTCAACAGTAGCTGTACATTCCATTTATACCAAAGGTTTATGTGGCTATTCAGACAATAGAGAAGGCAGGAAATGTGGTTGTATGTCATGTAACCAGGGATTTTTTACCTTACCTAACAAAGGCCTGTAAAGGGTCTTTTCCCCTTCCCAAAGGAACAGTTGACTGTTTTTCTTCCCCAACTTTGGCAGAAATTTACCCCAATCAGAAAGCAGCAGTTTCTTTATAATAGAATTTGAGAAAAAGTATAAATTCTGCAATGTGTTTTTGTCTGTTAAGTCAGTTGAGAGAGGTCAGTAATTATAATAAAGATTGGATGAAAATATAAAGCATAGTACTGCCATGATGAAATCTTACATCATTTTCAAAATGAGATAAAAGCAAACCTTTCCCCCCAAAATGGACAGGCCTGGGCCTCTTCCCAATTTTGTGGGTAAAAAAGCCATGTTAACCCTTAACCCGCTAAGCACGACTATGTCCGGCTGCAGGTCAGTCATTTCCCCCAAAACACCCCCTTGTCATATAAATGGAATGGTCTTAATTCAAAGAAAGAACAGTATATTATATATATGTAGCGGGTTAAGGAATAACACGTTAGGTTATATTGGGACAGCAACTTCAGAGGGAGATGAGCAACAACAGGCAGAACAATTTCCCAATGATATTGATATTTATTTTAAATAGTTTGCACTGTTTATTCATGTGATTGGATTGCACAATACTCGAATACACTGTTAACCGTTTATTTCACATTTTATTAAGAATATTCTGCCTTTAAATACTTCATTTTCTGATTGTACTTTACAATGCTTTCTCTGCTTTCATTCTTTGTTGTATGGCTCTCTATTGGGTCTAGTGTTACAGGCAATTATAAAAGTATTAATAATGGCAGGTGTTACTTTCTCTGTTTAAATTATATTGTTCTATTTTTAACATACGTAAATTTGCCGTGAATATCACAACTGCATAATAATTAATACAAAAACTATTCATATTTCATACAGGGCTTCCGTTAATGGGCGTACGGCCGTAAATTACGTCCAAAAATCGTAGTTGTACGGCGAAAATTAACAAAGGCGTACAGTGTACTTCCAAAAACTTCAAAGTACGCCGCGATTGTTTACTACGGACGTCCCATAAGCTGTAAATTACCGATTAAAGCCCCGCCCATCTAATCTAATTTCATTTGAGACTGCCGACGTAACAAGTTGTAAAGCAATTAAAACTCAGTGGAGCCTGTAATTGACAGGTAAATCCGGTTTTGTCCAGTTTTTATCAAGGGTCACACGCATGACTGGTGAGAGGAGAGCGTGTTAATTAGATAATTGGCCCAGCCGCACATTTCACAAAATGAAAGTAGCAGTATCTCGATGCCAAATTGCTTAATTTATATTTATTAACCACAAAGTTGAAACTCCTAACACAAACAGATTATACATTTTAGGCTATTTGTTTTATATCTTTGTGTCATTTCTCTATGTATTTATCAAAGTTACAAATAGAAACGAAGTACTGATAGACAAACAATATTTAATAATCTCTAACCTAGGGGAGAGAACTCTTTGCAAATGGAGACTAAACACGGAAGTGAAATTATCACTGGCAAAAACAATCGATTGCTTTGATAATAAATTAAAGAATCTGTTACATTTATTCCTACACTTGACAGTTTTACATACCTTTCATTAATGTATGCCAATTTAAAAGCTTTCCTGGACTGATAAATTGAAAACTGTTTGCAAAATGTAATTTACTGTATAAAACTTGTGGGTGGGGTATGGCACGCAAAGGGAAATTAAGTATTTTTAGTTTGAAACCGTTTATATAATGAGGTCATCAAATATTTTCTTTTATAAACATATAGATGATTATAATTATCCTTTTTTTATTTTTAACAATTTAGATGTGTTGTTTCCCTCACTTCCACGTGGAATCACTAGCTGACTCAAAGACTATGAATGCCATGCCCAAACACTGGAACTTCCTAAATTTTCCCCATGAACTTCCAAATTTGATACACAGGAAGTTCGAACTTCCTAAATTTGAACCTTAGTGGAAGCCCCGTTTCATATAAATCATACAAAACACTCCCATAATTTCATACCTTGCAATGTAATAACACTGTTATTTACATATGCTATATATATATGTATGGACTTTATGTAGATGAGACACCATGACACAATAAATTATTATGAACGTCAATACTTACTCTATGTTGGAAGAAATTTGGATCCAGGTACTTGTCAAATCTTTTCTCAAATGGAATATTTGAGGCATGCCATTTTACCTATAAAAGAAGATGTAAAACAACAACAATTCTTTTAAAATGAAATCCGAACAATGTATATTTAGATTGCAAAGAATACAAAAGCATGTTTCTCTTTTTTTCCTTCAATTCTATATTAAGGCCATCATAAAAAGCTAATTTGTTTGTGGTTTCTCAATATAAAGTGGGTAGGTAGGGGATAGCTTTTTCTTCTGATGATTGTAGTTCTTTTTATGGTCAGCTTTATATTTATATTTAATTATAAATGTAATAATCGGTGCTATAGACATTTGTCATGGAAATATATGAATAAACATACAGACACACATTACAAAACAATCTTTAGGCATAAATCTGCAAGTCAGACAGATGTGAATAAGGACTGGGTCAAAAAATCTCCAATCCAGAGTATGACTTTTATCAAGAATATCAGTTAGGAAATGGATCACCAATAATCTGGTGATTGAAATTAAAAAAAAAAAAAAAAAAAAAAAAAAAATAATAAATCAGTTAGGGTCTTCCCCAGGCCATTAGGCATAGTACTCTAGTATATTTAAGTTTTCACCTCAAACTAATTCCAACAGAAAGAAATCCTAAGTTATACTATAGATATATATTACGTGATCATCAGAAAGAAAGTCCCCCAAAATATTCCTAAGGCATTTCGAGATATATTCAATTTAATTTACCCGAATTCAACCTAAAACAAAATGGCCCATTACGTACACCATAGCGAGTACTCTTCAGTGGAGGTACCGGAAATGATGAATTATCAATCGTCTGCACATGTAAACAACGTGGTAAAATCAACAAATTTACACGGTAAGTAGACATAGTTTGTTATATTGTTTGTATTTTTATTGTCAATACACCATCTTAGTGGATGTTTATAATATTAAAAGCGATGCTTGTTGTAAAATTACACATAAAAATTAGTAAAATTTTAGACATGACACACGTATGACCGATATTTCCCTTTTTAACTTCAAATACATTTAAAGGGCCTGATTGATTACAATTATGATAGAAATTATTTTAATAATACACATTTATATAAATTTGTATCGGTAAACGCGTAAAAAAAATATTGAAAATGAAAATATGCCACAGGTTACGTCATTTTTTTTAAAGTATGGTGAGCTGTACGGGTCATAAAGCCAAATTGTATGAAGAAAACGGATTTTTGAATTTCTCGCGATTAGAACGAGATCTTTACTATTTTTGAACTTAAATGATCACATTTGTCACTAAAAGAGATGCTATCGTGAAATGTATCTCTTCAAGCAGTAAATAGCAGTAAATATCACCAAACTAAAACAATATGCGTTAATATTACAAACAATTCTTAATTTTCAATGAACAGTTTTATTTTATTCTTTTTGTAGATTGAGTAAACGCAAGATGTAGCGGCTAGTATGTGGTTCGAAAACAGTAGGCTGTTTATATGGTGGATATTGTTGAATTGTCATTATCAACCTACTACATGGAGTACTGGAAATAAGACTACCGTGGAACATATTTGTACAGACAATACAACAACAATGAGGTTGGTTATAAGCGCATTGTGTTTTATTTATGCATAACTTGTTTATTTCTTAATTTACACTCTCGTTAAATTTGTTTGGTGCATCACATTCGTGTTGATATTTAAACACTGTCGATATTTATATGTGTAATTATATTTAAACGTATGTACTATCTTTTTCAGTGACTCACATTATGATTCAGAGTGTGTTATCTGCAATACCAGAGATGGTAAACCAACAGCGAAACTGGGAGAAAAGGGGTGTCAGAGTTTAGTGTCAGCAAGCAAAAACAGAGGTAGTTACCGTTGTAAATGTATAAGCAAAACATAGAAGTCATACTGTTTTAAACTTCGATTAAGCTTTAATTATATTGCAAAACATCTTTATTTTGGTAAGGAGTATAATGATTAAAGTATATAGTTTAAGCTAATGATGATAGTATTCCTTGGTGAAGGCATGTCTGATGGGAAACTTCCTCTTTCATCTGATTTACAACTTTCTTGCTTTACTCTTACTCTATTTTGAAATATTGTTGTTGTTTTTTCTTCAGGTGATGATTTGTCTGTCTTTCCTGGCCAACTTGTACACCAAGCATGTCGTCGCGACTATTGTCATCCTCGAGCCATCCAACATGTTTCAGATATCCCTCTAAGCACAACAGCACGCCCAAAAACCAGAAAATCAGAAGGTTCCCAATTCAGTTTCATGTCAAAATGTTTGTTTTGTGGAACAGAAGCTAAATATGTTGATAAAAAGAGAGGCCAAGATGTGTTCCCTGTGAGAACACTTGACTTTCAGAAAACAATTAGAGACATATGTAAGAAACGCAATGATAAATGGGGAGAGAAAGTATTTGGATGCCTTGAATATGCTCAAGATCTTCCTGCTGTAGAAGCAAGATATCACCAATCTTGCAGTACAAACTTAAGGACAGAATATAGTGTTCCAGTGGCGTATCAGACAATTGAAAATTCCAGTAAATCTAGTAAGAAAAACGTTGGCCGACCCTCTAAAAGCACGGTGGAAAATGGATTCTTGCAAGTAATACAATACTTTGAAAGCAGTGACAATGAGCAAATGACTGTTTCTGACCTCGTACAGAAAATGATCGAACGTTGTGGCGAAGATGCTTACAGCTGTGTTTATATGAAAAAGAAATTGCTTGATCATTATGGAAATAAAATCATTATTACTGAAATTAATGGGAAACAAAATGTCATAACATATCGTAACACAGCATGTTCTATTTTGCATTCTTTTTTTCAGCGACATGTTAGTAGTGATGATACTGAGTCAGAAAAACGAGAAATTATTAAAACAGCTGCCAAACTTATTCAAAATGACATTAGGTCCTTAGAAATTTCGAAGTCAGATTATCCAAATTCAAATGATATAATGTCAACTGAAACTAACTTGGAATTTATTCCTGCCAGTCTACAGTCTTTTCTCGGTGAATTGATAGATCAAAAACAGGCAGTGAGAAAGGTGACAGCCATTGGCCAAGCCATAATACAAACATCTAGACCCAGGGGAATTCTAGCACCCCTGCAGATTGGACTAGGCGTACAGATGCATCATCATTTCGGTTCGAGGTTTCTCATCGAAACACTTAATAGCCTCGGGTTTTGTTGTTCCTATCAAGAAGTTCAAATGTTTGAAATGAGTGCAGCTTTATCATCTGATAAGGACACATATCAAAGCAAAGGAGAGCATGTATTTCAATTTGTTGCAGATAACGTAGACCACAACACCAGAACTTTAGATGGTCATAATACGTTCCATGGTATGGGTGTTATCGCAACAGTAACCCCTAATATTGAAAGTTCTAGGTCAGTACCAAGAGTAAAAGCAACAACAGAAGATGTGAAAGCAATTGGAAAGATACCTATTCACTATTACACTCAACAGGGTAACAACATGGACATGTTAGTATATAGACACTTGGTCGACTTCGAAAGTTATGTAGATCCAACTAAGAAAATTGACTTTATCATAGAGATTGCACGGCCGTTGAAATCTCCTATATCGGGTTGGTCAGGAATCATGCAAATGGTTCAGATAGGACCATATCCCGGGAAGTCAACTGTTGTGTTTTTGCCAATGATTGACATGAACCCCAGTGATTTATCATTCGTCTATTCTACACTTAAATTTGTTTGTGCTGAATCAGGTCGTATAGGTGCGAAACCTATAATCACGTTCGACCAGCCCTTATATTGGAAAGCTCTGACCATAGTCACAAATGAACCAGAGAATAGTAACATAGTCAATACTTCTAAGGCTTTGTGGGTTTCACGCAGAGATGAGTTTTCTTGGATGTATAGGGCGACTAATGGAAAGTACTGGTCTACAAGAAACGCTCGAGACAGCATATGCCCCAAATGCTGTTACTCATATGCTAAGCGGAAAGGCAATTGCTAGAGGAATAAGGGGACACTTCTTGATCGTTGATGCTCTGAATGTTCTCCTCAGCGAAAAAATATTTCCACAAAGAAAGGAAATCAGTACTGAAGAAGACACCAATATTGTTCATAGAGGTCCTGATGAAGTTGTGTCTGTGATGCACAAGGAGCAGGAACAGATTGAGGAAGACATGATCTTACCAAAAGACCCCGTGGAAATTGTTGAAGCTGACAATGAAGTTTACTATGAGAATGGTCTGAATGAACAAGCACACATAGATTGTATACATGAACTTTTTGACGAAATGTTTGCTTGCAGCATTTCACTAACGGATTTGAGCTCAAACAAATTTCTTGAAACGCTTGAAAAAAGAGTAAAAAAAGTAAAGATGGAGATGAACAAATTCAAGACAGCTAGACTCTGGATCCAGTACATAGAAATGGTTGCCATATTGAAAGCATTTATAAAAGCAGAGAGAACCGGTGATTGGAAGTTACATTTGAAGTATCTCCAACAAATGTTGCCATACTTTGCAGCAGCTGGACATAATCTCTATCTGAAGTCCAGTTATATTTACCTACAACACATTTCGAGTCTTGAAGAAAAACATCCCGAAATATACAAGGCATTCTGTAATGGTTACCATGTTGTACGCAGGAGTGACCGCTATTGGGCAGGCATATCCACAGACCTTATTATTGAGCAGGTATTAATGAGAAGTGTGAAATCTGTAGGTGGAATGACTAGAGGTCGTGGAATGACAGAGGCGCCAATGGATTTGTTCAATGCCAGCATGTGCGGATGTAAACAACGCTATGCAGGAATTCACATCAACCGTTTATGAAACAAGTGAACAGCATAAAGAGACGCATGTAGCTAGAAGGGTCAGAGATGAAAAAGACAGAACTACATTTATATCGTACCTTAGAGAAAGAAACCCATTTGCTGAAGAAGATAGTCTTAGAAATATTGAAACCGGAGTAACTGCAGATGCAAATGTAAATTTCCAGAATGCAAATGATGTTGGAAAAGACATTCTTAAGTTGATGGAAGGAAAGAAAGTGTTAGAACACAGCTTTAAAAAAACGCAACAAGCCATTACACTTGGAACGAAAAGCACATTAAAGGTAGATGGTGAACATATACATGTAGACCCAAAACTACTGTTTCAAAGACTCATAACTGTTGCAGATAACACATTAGAAAACACAGAAGACATCTTCAAGTACGAGCTATGCAGTCATCCAGCAGCTTTGTTCGATTCATCGGGTCTAATGAGAGAAGCACAGAAGGCATCGTTAGCAAATGCCATTTGGGGTCTTGGAAACTGTGGTGTTGATACATTTACAGAAAGTAACAGACAGTACGTACTGGATGGAGGCTCTCTCTTGCAAAGACTGCCTTGGGCGTACGGGCTTTCATTTGATAACATTTGTGAAACGTATATAAATCTCGTTACAAGTAAATATGGTTGCCCACATGTTGTATTTGACGGCTATTCGAATGGACCCAACACCAAAGATGTTACCCATTTACGAAGGACAAAAGGAATAACCGGAGCAACAGTGAGTTTTACTGGTAGAATGCCATTTAAATCAAAAAAAGAAAAAATTCTTTCCAACACAGAAAACAAACAACGCTTTCTCGATTTGCTTGGCAAACATTTAGAGAAGGAAGGTTGCCATGTCATCCATGCACCTGGTGATGCAGATGTGTTAATCGCAAAGACAGCGGTCGACATAGCACAAGCATTTCCAACAGTCCTTGTTGGTGAAGATACTGATCTACTTGTCTTGTTATGCAATTATGCAGATGACAGTTTAAAAAATGTATATCTTACTTCAGATGCAAGGCATGGCATTAAAACGAATAAGATATGGAACATTCACTCTACTAGACAGGTACTTGGTGCCGAGACATGCAGATATCTTCCTTTTGTCCATGCGTTCACAGGTTGTGACACCACTTCAAGGTTATATGGAATAGCTAAAAATGTAGGTCTCAAGAAATTGAAATGCGAAAACTTCAGACTCCTTGCAGAGGTTTTTACAACTGAAGATTCACATAAGGATGACATTATAAGAACTGGAGAAGAAGTATGCGTACGTCTGTACAACGGATTACAAAGCCAGGACTTAGACAATTTAAGATTTACAAAGTTCTTGAACAAAGTCATGACAAACTCAACAAGTGTTCAAGTTCAGACATTGCCACCAACCCGTGCAGCAATACACCAGCATAGTCTTCGAGTCTATTTTCAAGTGCAGACCTGGATTAGACGAGCGGACAACATTGATCCCGTTGAGTGGGGTTGGCGGCTACAAAACGACAAATTGTCACCTGTAAAATGTAGCATGCCTCCAGCCCCGGAAAGGCTTCTGAGGTGCATCAGGTGCAACTGTAAGCTAAACTGTGACACAAAACGTTGCAACTGCAAAAAGCATGGACTTACTTGCTCGCCTGCTTGTGGAGATTGTCGTGGTGTAGGATGTAGCAATACCATTACAATAGATGAAGATGAGTAATGGGAATAATGAACAGATTGAATACTCATACACTGAATCATTAGTAGAAATATAACATTTTAAATGTATACAAGATCACATATAACAAAGTTTAGTTAAGCTTGAATGTACTGCGTTTTGCTTAAGATTAAGTCTTTGTTTTATAAATGTTATGAATTGCACGTAATAAGCAATCATCGCTTGCCTTTGATTTGAGTGTGATTTTTTTAATAATTGCCCTGGTAGTTACGCTGTATTTATACATATATTACAGATATATTTAATATAATATAACATTTAAAAAAGACATACTGTGAGTTTTGTACGATGATATTGATAATGTGTATGTTTTTTTTATGAGAAACGAAACATTATGTTTAACTATTTAACTTAGTCTTTAGAAACACACATTCCATTAGAAAAATGGTGTTTAATTTATAAAAATATATTTGAAATTAAGGACAGTAAATCTTATTTGCTTAA
Organism: Cyrtodaria siliqua; assembly: GCA_037043455.1. Lineage (NCBI taxonomy): Eukaryota > Metazoa > Mollusca > Bivalvia > Adapedonta > Hiatellidae > Cyrtodaria > Cyrtodaria siliqua. The sequence continues at coordinate 17,142 of JAWPHD010006659.1, read as the reverse complement.
AGGGACATTGCTAATTGACGGTAGGTTTGAGAAATATCATTTAAATAAAGGTATTAATTATTTACATATATTTTAAAAAAAGAAAGAAAAAGAAACGGAAAGTACTACCTATTACTACCGTTTTACTTCATTTGCTTAAGTATTCGTACTGAGGTATAACATGATCAAAACATAATCTCCAATTTATCTATACACGATGTTAAAAGAACTCCTATGTCCCTTTAATACGATATTGTAAATATGTGAGTAAGTGAATCATTTTATTATTTTCCTTGTGCTAATTGTTACGTAAAAGTCATAAATAATTATATCACATTGGCATAAACTCAAAATCTCATTAAGTTGGTGGGTGGGGTAATTATACATGCAAAAGAAGTAAAAATGTATAATAATGACGGTTACATAACATATGTGTTAAGTTTCATTGTAGAAAATAGCACAATACTATCTAATGCATCATTTTATATAAATAAAAATAATATTTCGGCAGTTGTTTTGTAATTTTTTAATATTTCCATTTATGTTTGTGTTTTAGGTTTTTAAAGTAGGTGTCATTTAAAAATGAAGAAAAAATTAATTTCCCCAAGTGCGATTTTAGGGGACTTTTTTTCTGTGATTACCAAGACTTTGAATAGTTCAAAAACGCAAATTTCATTTCTGTTGGAATTTGTTTGAGGTGTGGTGGCTTTAGGGACTAATTTGCCTGGACTATAGTGGCACCACTACTCCTTAATATCAGTCAGGGTGTTCCCCAGGCCATTAGGCATAGTGGCACCACTACTCCTTAATATCAGTCAGGGTGTTCCCAAGGCCATTAGGCATAGTGGCACCACTACTCCTTAATATCAGTCAGGGTGTTCCCCAGGCCATTAGGCATAGTGGCACCACTACTCCTTAATATCAGTCAGGGTGTTCCCCAGGCCATTAGGCATAGTGACACCACTACTCCTTAATATCAGTCAGGGTGTTCCCCAGGCCATTAGGCATAGTGGCACCACTACTCCTTAATATCAGTCAGGGTGTTCCCCAGGCCATTAGGCATAGTGGCACCACTACTCCTTAATATCAGTCAGGGTCTTCCCCAGGCCATTAGGCATAGTGACACCAATACTCCTTAATATCAGTCAGGGTCTTCTCCAGGCCATTAGGCATAGTGGCACCACTACTCCTTAACATCAGTCAGGTTCTTGTCACTACTCCTTAAATTCTTGCCACTATCTCTTTACTTTTCAAAACTGATCTGGATAAATAAACAAGAGGCCAAAGAGGGTCTGTATCGCTCTACTGGCTATATGGAATCTTTGATGGGGAACACGACAACAACATGTGCAACTAGGCTTGGTACTGATCATTCCTGCCAAGTTTCACTGAAATCCAGCTTGGGGTTCAGGAAAAATTGTCTGGATAAAGTTTGTGTATATTAGGCCATAACTCATTCAACCAGAACACAGTGATGATAGGCACAACAAGGCTTGGTACTCTTCATCCCTGCCAAAATTCGTTCAAATTCGGCCAGGAGTTCAGAAGAGACTAGTCTGGATAAAGATTGTGTATCAAAACCTTTAAAGGGCCATAACTCGGCCAAAAAGCATTCAATTGGAAAAAAGTGATGACATGCAACACTAGGTCTGGTACTGATCATCATTGCTCCAGCCAGGGGTTCAGGAAAAAAAGTCTGGACAAAGTGTGTGTATGAAAACCTTTAGAGGGCAATAATTCTGCTAAAAATTATTCAACTGGAACACGGTGACGACATACATAACCATAATTTTGTACTGTCAATCCCTGCAGTTTCATTAAAATCTGGCCAAACAAAAACTGTATCGTCTTAATGAGGCAAAATACAGCAATTGTAACTAAATCAAGGGCCCTATCTCCGTTGTTACTAATACGATTTGGCTGGTTTTCAAACTTGTCTGAGCTTACATTGATGTAAGTTTGGTAAAGATCAAATAATAAATGTAGGTGCCAGTGTTCACAAGGCAGAACATAGCTATTTTCCAGAAAAACAAGGGCCATAAGTCTGCTGTGACTCTTTCAATCTGGCTAGTTTTTGAATTTGTCCAAGTTTCCATTGATAATAACAATCAGTGCAAGTTTGGTAAACATCAAATAATAAATGAAGGTGAATTATAATATTATATTATGAAGAATATTTTTTCAGAAAAAACAAGGGCCATAACTCTGGTGTTACTGACCCAATTTAGCTGGTTTTCAAACTTGTACAAGCTTTCATTAGTATTAACAATCTGTGCAGGTTTGGTAAAGATCATATATAATAAATGAAGGTGCTAGTGATCACAAGGCACTTTTCAGAGAAACAAGGGCCATAACTCTGGTGTTACTGACCCAACTTAGCTGGTTTTCGAACTTGTCCAAGCTTTCATTGCTATTAACAATCTGTGCAAGTTTGGTAAAGATCAAATAATAAATGAAGGTTCTAGAGTGTTCACAAGGCAGAAAATGGCATTTTCCAGAGAAAAAACAAAGGCCACAACTCCGGTGTTACTGATCCGATTTGCCTGGTTTTGGAACTTGTCCGAGCTTTCATTGATAATAACGATCTGTGCAAGTTTGGTAAAGATCAAATGATAAATGAAGGTGCTAGAGCGTTCACAAGGCAGCAAAATGACATTTTTCAGAAAAAAACAAGGGCCACAACTCTGGTGTTGACCCAATATAGCTGGTTTTCAAACTTGTCCAAGCTTTCATTGGTATTAATAATCTGTGAAAGTTTGTTAAAGATCAAATAATAAATGAAGGTGCTAGTGTTCACAAGATAGAAAATAGTATTTTTCAGAAAAAACAAGGGCCATTACTCCTGTGTTACTGATACGATTTGGCTGGTTTTCAAAAGTGTCCAAGCTTTCATTGAAATTAACAATCTGTGCAAGTTTTGTAAAGATCAATTATAAATGAAGGTGCTAGTGTTCACAAGGCTTAATATGGCATTTTTCAGCAAAACAAGGGCCATTACTCCGATCTGGCTGGTTTTCGAATTGTCCCAAGCTTTTATTGATATACTGGCAAGGTTTCGTAAAGATACGATTAATAATGAAGGCCCTAGAGTGTTCACAAGGCAAAAGTTAACGGACGTCGGACAACTCGACATCCCACAAGCCGGGCTGGCCTTCGGCTTCAGCATGTAGAGCTAAAATTTGTTAAAAAGTAACAATCTGTAACAAAAGCCATTTATTCCCTAAGGTAAGTACACCAACCAAGTCGAATGAAATATCTATCTCCATCAAAAATCCTTCTTTAGACTACTAGTTTTCTTTATGACATTATGAATATATGTCCTTATTTTTCGATGAATTGTATAATCCTGTTCTATTTGTTGATGATTAATAGCAAGTCTGTGTCATAAGAACGCTTTACAACGAAAGCATATTCGCAAAATGCAGGCTGCTAAAGTATTAACAGCAATAACTTACCTCATAGGAAAATGATATTTCTGCGCCATTTTCTAGCTTAACTTTGGCGTCACTGGTAAGGTTGACATCCACAATATGTTTGCCATTATACCCGAGGTCAAATTTCTTGTGAGTCCAGATATAGTATTCGCCGTCTTCTCCTATCTCCCCAACAATACCTTTCAACATACAAAAAGTATTGTAGTGATTTACCCTCCTACTTTGGTTAGCTATAAACTGGCTACTTTGAGCAGTTTCCAATACAACAACAAAAGGAAGAACCATAAATCAACCGCCTACTTATTGTTAATACTGTTTGCAGTACACCAAGGTCAATGGAGGCATTTAAAAGCATTTCATACTCAATACATTTACTCTACTTTTTTTTACAGATGGGTATTTTTGTCTCAAAACTGGGAAACTAGAAGGGTGTTCCACGGAACACTTGTGTTGTCTGCCATATGCGTATTTCAGAAAGGACAATCTAACAATTAAGTTTGAAGAGAGGGTTGTTATCCTTCATGAATTATGGAGCAGATTTAACGTTTATAAAAAGGGACAGAAATCTGCATTGGATATTTGATAAGGAAGAACTGTATAAAGTTTCATGACCATAGTTCAATACTTTGCCAAGTTATGAGCCAAGTTAGGCTGCAGGTTAGTTTGATGAAAAGGGGCATTACTCTGCTAAAATGGAGTCTGAGTTACTGGACATGTGTAATGACATTCCTTTGGTTAAGATAAAGATGCCGTGAAGTTTCATGAACATAGGTCAAATACTTTCTAAGTTATGGCTAAAGTTAGGTTGCCGGTGAAAGTGTGATGGGCAGACAAAGTGATCCTTTAGTGTCTGCTATGTTACACAGGCAACATAAAAAATGTTGCATTTTTTTACATTTTAACATAAAATACTGTGTAAATAAATATAATTTAAACCCACCCCATATCGGTAGGTCATCAATGTACATCTGGTACCAGTAATGGTTCTTCACGGCATACACAAACGCCTGGTACTTGGTCTCTATCAGTTTCACAGAACAGTACTTCACCAGTGTCTGGTCACCTGTAACAGTTAACACGTGTAATACTGTTCACATGCTATGGCACAAAAAATAATTCAACAAAAGGAGAAAAAAAAGCATGTTTACAAATTAAAAATATTTGCACTCGCTAAAAAGGCAAGTGTGTAACAGTGTTAAAATTCTGCTCCAGGTTAAACTTATAACCTCATCTAGAAACATTCAGTATATTAAAGAGTTATTTGATACTATAGATTTTAGTCTTGTTTTAGATTTCCTAAAAGAAATCCGACTATATAAAAAATCATTATAATGTGTTCTTATATATATATTTACTTGTTTATATACCCATTGACGCGCATTTGTTGATTTACATATATATAGTTTATATTATTACCATATCATCCCTTACTTTTTTAATAGTTTTATCTTTATATATTTACATTTTTTAATTACTACTTAATTTCTGTATCTTTCGTCGTTTTTTGCGCACAATATGACCTTTTGATGTGTCGATGTGCCGTAAAACACCATTCAATTATTCATATATCCAAATTAGGGAAATAACATTAGATCTATATCTGCACTTACTTTTATAATCTATATCGAGCCCACTGAACTCTAGCTCGGTTCCCTGCAAGGCCTCACCAAGTGTCTCATGGTAATGGCTTATATCTGTCTTTGGCCCAGCACAAAATGGCAGAGAGAAGTATGAGTATGTTTCCTGTCTGTTGTGGTAAGGACCTACAGTGTTCATCCATAAAACGACTTCCTCAGCATCCCCATACTGAAACAAAAACAAAAAATATTCGAGAGGAAAATATCTCAACGAGGGTCCTCAAAAGTACCCTATGTTTGCCTGGTGGTGATGGGGTTAAAATAATTTTATTCCGGTGGTTGTGTGTATTTTTTTAATTTGGGACCCACATTATTCACCTTTTCTGCTGATCACGTGACTGCCATTAGCGCATTAGGTTTTCTACAAAGTATGTATTGTGTAATATGTATAACCCGCTTAGCTCAGTCAGGAGCGACGTCGGCTATCGCGCGATCACTATTATTACCCGAGGGTGTATTTTAGTTTGAGCTGCGAGTTCAAACGCACAAAGCGACACTTTTTTTGTACCGCGATTGAGTTCCGTTAAAATCCGTAAACAATCTTGCATTTATTTAGTAAATGTTCAATAATGTTTAGTGTGTAATGTTTGTGAACATAATTAGTGTGCGTTTTATAAGCTAAAAGTTACGGATATCGTCCCTTCAACTCTACGTGCTTGATACTGACCATGCGTTCAAGGTGTCCAACATTGGTATATATATTTTAATATCGCTCAATACAGTACCGAGAAATCTTCATCGAAACTTTGAAAACATGGTCCAAAACTTTACTTGGAAGACCATGTGGCTAAACCTTGAACACTTGGGTATAGGAAGCATGTAGAGCTAAATGATTTGCTCTTTTAATTTAAACAATATTCAGCATAGACTGAACTTATGGATAATGACCTGTATGCCAAATTATTGCCCTTCAGTTCTATAATGTTCTATTCTATGATGTGGCTGCTGGACTCGTATGTCTTCCCAACTCATGTAGGATACTTTTGATCGATTTCAACTGGTATCGTCTTTCTACGTGTTTTCGACCACCATGTGATTTCGACCGACATTTATTATACAAATGTTGTCATCATTTTTTATGCTCGTCTGCTAAATGAATAGTTCTTTAGAACAACACCAGAAAACACTTCCAAATAATAATTTCTTTAAGGCTACTGATACTTTTCCTAGATAGTAAATCTCTATACCAGTGTTTTCGCCATTAACTGCATCCCATTTTAAGCAAACTTTTAAACAAAATAAAAATATTTTATGAATGTAGCGATGATTTAATCCTTTGCCTTCATTATATATCAACAAGTTTTATTTACTCGTAAAATGAGAAGTAGTAAATGGGTAATATCGAGGGTGAGGTCCCTGCATAAAACCTGCAGCAATATCAGTGTCTGTGTAGAAAACATCTGGTAATTGTTATGTTAGTACATTTCCTACGTGAAATGTGACCTACGTTCCTGACAAGCCGACGGACACGTTTTGAAAAGAGTAGAAGACAATAATTTTAAAGCTCCACAGTATCAGTCTGCGAAATTAACTTTTGGACTTGGCTGTCCTTCGGGCAACCATTTCATCAACATTTGGTTGCCCGAAAGGAGAAATGGTTGCCCGAAATATTTCTTTTAAAAACGGAAGACTTTATAAATTATTACTCTGAAGATATATGTAAACAAAGCAAAACTTGATGTCTCTTTAATATTTATTCAGAATTTATCTTTCGTATATTTTATAAGAAGATTTTCTATGTCATTCTCTGATTGGTTGCTCTATACAAAATAAAGAATTCGGCAAAATCCGATCAAAAACGAGGTCGTGAGGTCTTGTGATGTTCCCTAGAGGGATACAATTAATTGATCAATTCCTCGTAGCATTTATACCGGTGTCACAGTAATTTTCTCAACGTCAATATGAAAAAGCAGAAACCGTGTTTCCTGTTCGACTTTTATACTTGTTTTGATCATTGCGCTTTCAGAAAGTTTGGTCTCAACCAAACTGAGAACTCGTGGTTGTCCTGTTCGGAAATTAGTTGTCCCGGACAACCAGACTACCGCTAATCTCGCAGTCTGCAGTATTAAAAAAAATTGATTTTAGGGTGACGAGGGTAGACATTTACTCATACTTTTTCATAAAAAAATAAGTACGGCTTTGTTGCTTCTTGTTAAATTAAAAAAATAATTGATATTTTTGCTTTTTTTTCTATGCGGTCACCTTGTGTGAATTTAGGTCAACAAATTTGCATAAAAATGCCCGTATGAAAATACTGCATCTCGGGATAAAAGCAATAGTAAATAAGGTGATCGGAAACACATGCCGTTCACTGGAAACAAACAAGTTGGAGGTCATCCATTTACAATGTTATCGGATGGAAAATGAACAAAATTAAATCAAAGCCACAGTAGTTTTTGTAAAAAGTTTGAATACTTTAGATTAGCTAACATCGAGGTCAATGCTATTTATAGCGGAACGAATCGTATCTGCCAATGGCTAAACCATTGAATGAAAAAGCTTTCGTATATCTTATTTATGTACGAAATATAAACAATCTAATGCATGCAGACATTCAAAAACACTTTAACCTTCATTTTCATTTAAACTATTTCACCCACACAACGATTACCAAGTAGTTAAAGATAAAATAAAGTTCGAGTACTGTAATTCTTACAGCGCATAATCGGCCATATTTGTTATTGTTAGACTTGGGGATTGCCCTATAAAAACGTCATTTTAACAGCCAATACATGTACGAATACGATGAAATTTCGCCAGATAGAGGCTGAGAGGTACTTCAAAGGGAATCTTTAAAATAAAAATAAATGTTTCGGTTTATTTAATCAAGAAATTACTTTAAAAACTTAGCTATTTTTCAAAGCGTACTTTCACAAAACTGAATTGGTGCTTTAGCTTACTTCACACGGCATTGCAATGTATAACATCTAAACTTTTTATTAAACATAAATTTATTTTGATATTTTGTGGCCCACTCCCTCCCATTTACCCTTCGAGAACCCCACTCGCAACTTGCGCGCGGGAAGATTTATTGCGCAACATATAGATTCAGAGTAACGTCCCTTGGCGCACCTGTTCTTCTATAGCGACGGCGATGAAGTCCAAACCTACCCGAACGTAATGTAACAACATCCGGAAGAAATCATCAGACGATCAGTGTCTAAATTTGTATTATTTTGTCGTTAATCTGGACAATTTGGTAAGAATAACCCTATCAGCAGTATTAAGCAAGCATATATTTTTAAGGTCTGTTAATGAACATATCCTTCCACTAGTTTCAGTGCCGATATGCTTAACTAAAACACTGAATAGCGTTGATTTTTCTCAGCAATTTCATTTTCAGCAGACAGTATTTTTGTTAGTAAACATTTGAACATGGTCACGAGTACGACGGCTTACTTATAAGTTATATAATAATATTTAAGATATATTTAATTAACTATTTGTATTGATATGCGCATCATTCCAATGTTTTCACCTTGATTTTATTTGTGGGGTTTATTCATTTTAATTTATTGACATTAATGTAGGAATGAGTGAAAGCGCCCAGTCAGTTATATTGATAGACAGTGACAGTGACAGTGAACGTCCTGCGTCTCCATTCATTGACAGTCAACAAGATTTGTTCCTTTCGCAAACTACTGCCACAGCCAGTCAGCTGTTGACACAGCCCCCTTCTGCCACACTCCCTGACAGCCAGCGGTCAACTCAGCCCCCTTCTGCCTCGACCCAAGCCAGCCAGCAATCAGAGGATCTCTGTTCACCCTTTTCAAGCCAGCATGGTTCTGACTCGGACATAGATTTTTATCCGGTAAGTAATCAATGATGCTTGAATACAGCTTCTTCTAAAATAGGAACACGCTCTAAATATTCTAAAATATGTCTGGCTTATTTAACTAGAATATTTTTCCAAACATATTTTCCCTAACTGCCTGTCACCGGAACCATACCATTTTTTTAAAACAGGACCATTGGAAATTTAATTCATGGAGCTCTTTTTTTTTTATAGAGTTATGACTTTGAAAATGACTTTTAATTTTGTTTTGCATATTTATTTTGTTTGTTTAGCCCAGCCCTGTATTTAAGAAGAGGAAAACTCTTGCTGTGCCGTCTGATGTGAATGGATGTACTTTGTTGTTTAATCAAACACAAGAACTGGTAAGCAAAAGGGATAGGGAACTAACTTGCTTGAAATCTAACCATCTTCATATAGTTTATGCAACATACATTCTTCAAATAGAGTGAAATACACAATTGTTTTGTTGTGTTTCAGATAAGGTTTTTTTTTTAACTATCTAAAATAGTTGTATTAACTTTAAGCTAAGTCACTCTCAATGGCACAATGTTTCGCAAAAGTATGTTGTTGGAAAAACTGGATTGGTGACCACCAACCATATTCACATACACCCAGGCCAGGAATCGTACCCGGTACGCATTTGTGAGAAGCAAGTGCTCTAACCGGGTTATTAGTTATGGACATATGTTTTAGTTTATATTTTTCTAACAGATTTACTTGCGTGTTTGTAACTTATTAAATACAATAGTTGACTACACTAGGCAGCAGTAATATTAAGCAAAAATGAACAATTCAGTGATTTAAAGTTTTAATAAGTTTATCTTGATTAAAGCTTTCAACATTATAACAACTGTGACTTTGTATAAACATAAACACATGTATCACTTATGTTTGTATATATGTATTTAAACTTTAGATTGAACTCCGATGTATATTATTCCTTATTATTACTTTGTTTTAAAAGACATCTTTGTAGAAAACTTCACTATTTTGCAGGTTCCTGGTTTTCCTGAGTGGTTTAATGTTCATTACCTGGGTGACAGAGCCATCTACACATATGAGCTACTTGTGGACTACCGAAGGGGGGACCTTAAACTTCTCGTCTAGACAGATGTTAGTACACGTATATCTATAATTTTGTAGTAGTAGTTATTATTTGTGCAATGTCATAAACTTAATTATATCTAAATGTCTTATAATAAAAACACAGTTTCTTGTATAGATTTGAGAAAGTTGTATTTAATAAAATACAACATATGCAGGTATTAAAATTAAATGACATACTTTTTTTTTAAACTAGAATTAACAATTTATCTACAATTCGTTATTTGATATTCCTTTGCATTATTAATGTACTATGTCATTGCAGGTGACTGGATTGATGACATTGGACAGTCTGAAGTAGGAACTACTGCAGCGACTGGGGATTTGCTATCAAGAGACATTTGGGACATTGTTTGGATACCGCGGCGCCTTGCCAATTCTGGATTATTGTGTACTTGACCTGAATATGTGTTAATGTGACCAACTCTAGGTTGTGCTATGATTACTTAAGGTTTATTTCACTAATATTACCTGTTTGAGGTGCTGATGCCTAACAATGCAACGCATTTCTACTTCCCTAACTATCTAGATAAACTTTATTTATGCAGTGTTGAATTAATTTTGGGAATTTCACATTATTCCTGACTATTTTAGCAAGTTTATTTAAACAGTGTTGAATACATCTTGGGCAGTTAACATGATAAGTTACTGTGTTATTAGGGCAGTTAACATGATTAGTTACTATGTTATCACATAAAGGGTAAATTGTATTGAAGGATTTTACATGTCAATGTGGTCCTTTATGAAATTGTGTAATTTTTGGCCGAACCTTTTACACAACAAGTGAATTTTGAACAAGAGGCCCAAGAGGGCCTGTGAACGCTCTACTGGCTGTTATACCATTGATGAATCGAGTCGTACTACATGGTGTCTAGAGTGTACACAAGGTTTTTCAAGTATTTGACCTAGTGACCTAGTTTTTGACCCCATGGGACCCATTTTCGAACTTGACCAAAATATAGTTAAGACAACATTTCGACAAAGTTTCATCAAGATCGGGTCAGAAATATGGCCTCTAGAGTGTACTTGTGACCTAGTTTTTGACCCTGTTTGACCCTGTGTGACCCATTTTCGAACTTTAGCAAGCTATAATTGAGACAAATATTCTGACAAAATTGCATCAAGATCGGGTCAAAAATATGGCCTCTAGAGTGTACACACGTTTTTTCCAAAGTTTGACCTAGTGACCTAGTTTTTAACACCATGTGACCCATTTTTGAACTTGACCAAGATATAATTAAGACAAACATTTTGACAAAGAGTGTACACAAGGTTTTTCCAATATTTGACCTAGTGACCTAGTTTTTAACCCCATGTGACCCATTTTCAAACTTGACCAAGATATAATTAAGACAAACATTCTGACAAAGTTGCATCAAGCTCGGGTCAAAAATATGGCCTCTAGAGTGTACACAAGGTTTTTCCAATATTTGACCTAGTGACCTAGTTTTTAACTTCATGTGACCCATTTCCGAACTTGATCAAGATATAATTAAGATAAACAATTTGACAAAATTTCATCAAGATTGGGTAACAAATATGACCTCTAGAGTGTACACAAGTTTTTTCAAGTATTTGACCTAGTGACCTAGTTTTTGACCCCACATGACCCATTTTTGAACTTGACCGAGATTTCATTGAGACAAACATTCTGACAAAGTTTCATCAAGATCAGGTCAAAAATATGGCCTCTAGAGTGTACACACGGTTTTTCCAAAGTTTGACCTAGTGACCTAGTTTTTAAAACCATGTGACCCATTTTTTAACTTGACCAAGATATAATTAAGACAAACATTTTGACAAAGTTTCATCAAGATTAGGTCAGAAATACGAATTCTAGAGTGTACACAAGGTTTTTCAAGTATTTGACCTAGTGACCTAGTTTTTAACCCCATGTGATCCATTTTCAAACTTGACCAAGATATAATTAAGACAAACATTCTGACAAAGTTGCATCAAGCTCGGGTCAAAAATATGGCCTCTAGAGTGTACACAAGGTTTTTCCAATATTTGACCTAGTGACCTAGTTTCTGACCCCACATGACCCATTTTCGAACTTGACCGAGATTTCATTGAGACAAACAATTAAGATAAACATTCTGACAAAGTTGCATCAAGCTCGGGTCAAAAATATGGCCTCTAGAGTGTACACAAGGTTTTTCCAATATTTGACCTAGTGACCTAGTTTTTAACTTCATGTGACCCATTTTCGAACTTGATCAAGATATAATTAAGATAAACAATTTGACAAAGTTTCATCAAGATTGGGTAACAAATATGACCTCTAGAGTGTACACAAGTTTTTTCAAGTATTTGACCTAGTGACCTAGTTTTTGAACCCACATGACCCATTTTTGAACTTGACCGAGAGTTCATTAAGACAAACATTCTGACAAAGTTTCATCAAGATCAGTTAAAAAATTTGGCCTCTAGAGTGTACACACGTTTTTTCCAAAGTTTGAACTAGTGACCTAGTTTTTAAACCATGTGACCCATTTTTGAACTTGACCAAGATATAATTAAGACAAACATTTTGACAAAGTTTCATCAAGATTGGGTCAGAAATACGGCTTCTAGAGTGTACACAAGGTTTTTCAAGTATTTGACCTAGTGACCTAGTTTTTAAACCCATGTGACCCATTTTCAAACTTGACCAAGATATAATTAAGACAAACATTCTGACAAAGTTGCATCAAGCTCGGGTCAAAAATATGGCCTTTAGAGTGTACACAAGGTTTTTCCAATATTTGACCTAGTGACCTAGTTTTTGACCCCACATGACCCATTTTCGAACTTGACCGAGATTTCATTGAGACAAACATTCTGACAAAGTTTCATGATGATTGCATCAGAAATGTGGCCTCTAGAGTGTACACAAGCAAAAGTTAACGGACGGACGGACGACGGACGGACGGACGACGGACGACGGACGACGGAAGACGGACAACACACCATCCCATAAGCTCTGCTGGCCCTTGGCCAGTAGAGCTAAAAATCACAAAATAGCTGAGTCTTTATCAAATGAAGTGAAGATATAGATGTTTGAACTCTGCTGGGCATAACCTTTCAGGAAATGTATATATTTGCTGGAAAAAAATAAAATTGAAGGATTTTACATGTGAATATTGTCCTTATGAAATTGTGTTATTTTTGGCCGAAACTTTTACGAAACGTGTGAATTTTGAAAAATCGCAAAAAATCTGAGTCTTAATCAAATTAAGTAAGACATACATGTTTGAACTCTGCTGGGCATAACCTTTCAGGAAATGTATATATTTGCTGAATAAATATGAAATTAAAGGATTTTACATGTTAATGTTGTCCTTTATGAAATAGTGTCATTTTTGGCAGAAACATTTACGAAATATTAGAATTTGGAAAAATCGTAAAAAATCAGAGTCTTAATCAAATTAAGTAAGATACACATTTTTGAACTCTGCTAGGCATGACCTTTCAGGAAATGTATACATTTGCTGTAAAAAAAATAAAAAGTTAAATAGCTCTGACCTCGCTAACATCATATTATGTCAAATATGTAATGCATTTCTGATATATGTAGACAGCTGTTGTCTAAGAGGTCGAGGATATTTAATAGCGACAAAGCATATTATGAGCTGGACCCCTTTGACAGAAACTGTCACTTGTCAAATTAGTTCTCCTCCCCAAACACCCACTTCCCGACATTTCCTTAAAACAAGAGTAGATACAACATCAATAAACGAGTCGCCTTCATCAAAGTGTATGGGAATATCAGTTGATATTATTCTCGATTAATTTGTTCAAGTTGAAATAAAATGACACGTCTTGACCTATCAAATTCAAAGATCCAAGTTCCACTAGACAACTGGTCCCAGGCAAATGCATTCTAAAGAAAATGCGACTATCCACCAAATGGGTTATGTGACGATATACATCCAAATACATATTTGTCAAATTATCACAAAGGTTATACACTTAAAATGTAAAATAATCCGAATTGGACAGAATTTTACCGATTTGTTTTTGACAGTTCTGTTTACGTTGCTAGATACTTACAATATGATTGTGTTCATCCGTAATAACATCATTGACGGTCCAAAACAGTAGAATGCAAACCAAAAATATATTGTTCTTCATGTTTAAAGATGAGATAGTCGTCAAATATTGCTAGGATAGTCGATGATTACAGATTTTCTTCCTATATAATTTGTAAACATCAAAGATGGCGGCCTCCATCAGCCACGTCATTAACGATCAAGGGAGGTAACCGATAAGAAACTACCGGAAAGGACTAACATCAAAAAGGCGAAAACGAAGAAAGAGCGCATGACGAGATACTGACTACCGAAAATAAATAATGTCTTATTATTTCTGATAACATACACTCTGAGAAAATCAATTTACATAAAAAAAAGACTCTTTAAAATCTTTGTTGAGTTTCTCATAGACGACTGACTGAATTCTTACAAATAAGTCTCTGTTGCACGGGTAGGCCTAAAGTGCGAAAAGGAGTCCTTTTCGCGAAAAGGAGATTCCGCTACGAAAAGGAGCCATAAAATCAATATTTTAAGCATTAAGAAAATTATTTTTATATATTTAGAAACATACTAATGAAATATGTTTGCATTGAAAAAATTAGTTAAATCGAACTTTAAATGAATTTTTTGTCAATACTTTTGTGTTTTGACTCCATTTTGACCATATGAAAGGACTTTCCGTCCGCGAAAAGGAGTCATAAAATCAATATCTAAAGCTTAATACAAATTATTTTTATATATTAACAAAAAGATTAATAGAATATGTTTGCTATTGAAAAAATTAGTTAAATCGAACTTTAAATGAATTTTTGTCAATACTTTTGTGTTTTTACTCCATTTTGGCCTCCATTTTGGCCTCACGAAAAGGACTTTTCGTCTACGAAAAGGAGTCATAAAATCAATATCTAAAGCTTAATACAAATTATTTTTACATATTAACAAATAGATTAATAGAATATGTTTGCATTGAAAAAATTAGTTAAATCGAACTTTAAATGAATTTATAGTCAATACTTTTGTGTTTTGACATTCCTTTTTACCATACGAAAAGGATTTTCAACTACGAAAAGAAGTCAAAAAATCAATATCTTAAATTGTTATACAAATTCTGTTTATGTAATAAGAAACATATTAATAGAATATTGAAAATATATAGAGATGTTATATTAAGAAACAGATTAATAGAATATTGAAAAAAAATGAAATCAAACATTAAATTAATTGTTTGTCTTGTTTGTGGTTGACAGTTTTGTCGCTTTTCCCTTTGATTGACGTTGATTGGATTATCACATCTTTATGATCACGTCGGTATTTCAGCTACTTGATTTAATTATAGGATTAGACGTCGTTGGAACAACAGATAATTATCACCAGTAAGTTATTTCCGCCAAACATCTTTTGATAATTCTTGTATATAAATGTGCATTACAATTCTTTAATTTTTGAGCTAATGTAATTATTTTGTTTTAGTTCATATATAAAGGATGGCTTCAAATATTCTTATATTCTATCATTTTAAAAATGGGGAAACGTAGTGATTTGTGTTCTGTGTGTTCGGAAAAATGTAAAACGGATTGTATTTGCTGTGAGGTATGTATCTGTATATTCCATTTCTTTCTTAAAGATGCACATATAAATAATGAACGGATTTTTTAACGTAACAGTGATTAAAATAACAAACAACCATATTTATCAATAACAGATTAATTATTGTACCAATTATCACAAAACAAATCCATATTGCTGTGTGTGCCTCTTTTGTTTGTTTAAATTCTCTCAATGATATATCTTTTTCTAAAAGTTCAGTCTTATCTGAATGCCTATAAGTGTTAAATATTCTCAATTATTCCATTATGAAAAACATCAATACATGAAAAATGTAGTATTACTGAAACTTCTCATATGCTGATTCAATTATAAAAGGCACGCGTCTTGATTCGCACAGATGTCGTGCGTTGAATGGTTTTCATAATGGCACGTGTTAATTGTTTATTGGGATGCAACATGGTATCAGTTGTTTCGATCAATAGTGGGAGGAGCTAGAGATTTAATGTCAGGTGACAAATGTTAATAATAAGTTAGTAGATTATTAGGCATAATACATTAAGTCACTACATGAATGTGTTTTATGATTTTAATATTGCTTCGTCATGTATGTAGATAATCTGTAATGAGTTAATAATACATTAATCCGGTAACAGAAACAGTGTATGTCAAAATAGTTTCTTTATTCATAGTTTATAACAACATATTTTATACATATAAAGATGCACATAGCAATAATGAACGGATTTTTTTATCGTAACAGTGATTAAAAGAACAAACAAACATATTTATCAATAACAGATTAATTATTGTATTATGGCTGCACACATGTACTATGCACTAGACATTTGAAGCAGAACACTAACAGGTACTTGGAAGACCAAGTAGGATATCCGGTCAACGATCGACAACAAATACTTACTAATATTTATGGACCAGACGGGTTAGTGGAATCTGTAGACATAGACACGTATAATACACGGTTAACACGATTGCGTGAATTTATAGACAGTAAAGACGCTAATTGTGGTGAAAGAAATTCCGGAACTACTTTGACAATAAATTAGTTCCAATGTTAGAAATTCACGTTATTGAACCAGTTAAAAAGGGCAAAATCCCCGCTAACTGGACAAATAACAATTCGGAGAGTGCGAACCACACACTGAAGTCGGCAACTAATTGGAAAATTAAAGATTTACCTAAGTTTATAAATATTTTATATGACATCGTCATTGGCGAACAATTGAGTAATTATGATCCGTCGGTATAGAACAGTCGACCTCAAGTCGACTGGCTCTGGTGTTCAACGCCCCGACAAAAATTTGTATTAAGCTTTAGATATTGATTTTATGACTCCTTTTCGTAGACGAAAAGTCCTTTTCGTGAGGCCAAAATGGAGGCCAAAATGGAGTAAAAACACAAAAGTATTGACAAAAAATTCATTTAAAGTTCGATTTAACTAATTTTTTCAATGCAAACATATTCTATTAATCTTTTTGTTAATATATAAAAATAATTTGTATTAAGCTTTAGATATTGATTTTATGACTCCTTTTCGCGGACGGAAAGTCCTTTTCGTATGGTCAAAATGGAGTCAAAACACAAAAGTATTGACAAAAAATTAGTTAAGT